>JAXCGZ010008522.1:0-25000 GCA_037179515.1 Halocaridina rubra
TGTGATTACCTAATTGTGATTACCTAATTGTGCTTACGGGAAAGAGCCCAAAGCTCGTATCTTCCCGTTTCCTCATCGGTTCCATTTTTAGACTTAGTCATACTTATCATACCTGTCCTTAAAACTATGGATTGAGATAGCATTAACTACCTCCTCGCTTAGCCAATTCCAATTATCAACTACTCTTACACTGAAAAAGTATTTCCTTACATCCTGCAAACAAGTTTTCTTCCGAAGCTTCAAACTATGACCTCTAGTTCTAGAGCCAGCCATATCGAAATATCGATCCCTATCCACTCTATCCTAACCATGAAGGAATTTAAAGACTGTCACCATATCCCCCCTTACTCTTCTAGCTTCGAGTGATGGCAAGTCTAATTCCCTCAGCCTCTCATCATAACCGAGATTGCGTATTTCTGGCACCAGTTTCGTGGCATGTCTTTGAACTTTTTCAAGCTTAGCTATGTGCTTTTTCAAGTGCGGATTCCAAAAGGGGGCTGCATATTCGAGTTTTGGCCTCACATAGGTTACATAAATATTTCTGAACATTTCCTTGTCCATGTGCCTGAAGACTACCCTTACGTTTGATAAGAATGCATATGCTGCCCTTACTACGCCATTTATATGTATTTCTGGAGACAAATCTGCCAGTATGTTTACTCCTAGATCTCTCTCATTTTCTGTCTCTTGAAGTTGTACTCCAGCCACCGAGTAGTCAAGCTTGGGCCTTCTTGCACTTGTACCCATTCTCATTACCTTACATTTTGAGGTATTGAATTTCATTAGCCACTTTTCTGACCACTCATGCAGATTATTTAGATCCTCCTGAAGTTCTCTACCATTGTTCTCGTTTTTTACTTTCTTCACAATCTTTGCATCATCTGCAAACATATTCATGAATGAATTTACAGACTCTGGTAGGTCATTTACATATACAAGGAACAAAAGTGGCCCTAAAACTGAACCCTGTGGAACTCCACTACTAACTCTTCTCCATTCAGACACTGAGTGTCTTACTCTAACCCTCTGTTCCCTTCCTTCTAAGTAAGTTTTTATCCATTCCAAGACATTTCCACCTATTCTAGCCATTGATTGCAGCTTCCTAATAAGTCTCCCATGTGGAACAGTGTCAAACGCTTTCTGGAAGTCTAGGAATATGCAATCTGCCCAGCCCTCTCTTTCCTGTAAGATTTGGCTTACCTCATCATAAAATTCTAATAAGTTTGTTACTGTTGATCTTCCTTCTCTGAAGCCATGTTGCCTCACTGACAAAAAGTTGAAGGATTCCAAGTGAAGAGAGATATGTTTCCTTAGTAGTTTCTCCATAAGTTTGCAAACTATGCTGGTCAAGGAAACTGGTCTATAGTTCAGAGCCGTATCCCTCCTTCCCTTTTTGAAGATAGGTATCACATTTGCTTGTTTCCAGCATCTTGGAATCTCCCCCGACTCCAGTGACTCCTTAAATATGATACTTAGTGCCACTGATATTGTGTTTGCGCATTTTTTAAGCACATGAGGGGATATGTCATCAGGACCTGTAGCTTTATGAACATCTAAATCCATCAGCGCTTTGCATACCTCTGTGGCTGTAAGGTTGATGTTCTCTAGTACCGGCCCTTGAGCTTCTATCACTGCAATCTGAGGGGGTGGGGTATTTTCTACTGTAAATACTGACTGAAACTCCTTGTTCAATTCTTTGCAGATCTCTTCGTCCGTCTCAGTGATGCTTCCATCCGCTCTCTTTAGCCTTAAAACCTGTTCTTTTACCTTCAGTTTTCCTCTGATAAAGCTGTGGAAAAGCTTGGGATTTTCTTTAGCCTTCCTGGTGATGTCCCTCTCATAATCTCTCTCTGCCTCTCTCCTTTTACTTAGGTAGTCATTTCTTGCTCTTTTGTAGGTTTGCCAGGCATTTATGTTTTTTCTCCTCCTATACCTTTTCCAGCATTTGTCTCTCCACTCCTTAGCTCTTTTACACCCATTATCGAACCATTTCTCTCTGGCATGAATTACACCTACTTTGGTGACAGGTATGCAGCAATCTACTATCTTCCCATATTTCTCACAAAAGATGTCATACATTTCTTGTACAGATTTGTTGTAAAATAAGGTTCTCCAGTCAATAACTGCAAAAAGCTCATTCATTTTGATGTAATCTCCTTTCGGATAGTTCCTCCTCATGTCCTCAGTGCCTCTACTCTCAGGAAGAATGTCTTCAATGATATACTCCATCAACAACACACAGTGGTCACTCTTTCCAATTGGTGGTTCATACTCAATATTTTCAATATCCAACACATTATCTGTGAACACCAGATCAAGTAGTGATGGCTCATCCCCACCCCTGGCTCTTGTTGGTTCCATTACATGTTGGTGTAGGAAATTCCCTTGTACGCAATCTAGGAATCTTGCCCCAAATGAGTCCTCACCACTGTGTGGGTCAAGATTTATCCAATCTATCTCTTTATGATTAAAGTCTCCCATAATCAAAATCCTACATTTTTTTTCCCGCGCCATGTTAACAACTGAGTTTATGACTTCAATCATACCTATATGACTTTCCTCATAAATTTCAAGCCTATTTTGGTTCCTTGGTGGGTTGTATACAACAGTTATTATAATGCTCTCTGACCCAGTATTTATGCGAGCAACAAGAAATTCCCTGAACTCACTTTCTATAGCCAAGTTTATTTCTTCAACTTGAATCCTCTCACTTATGAGCAGTGCTATCCCTCCACCAGTCCTCTCAGATCTTTCGACCCTTAGTATTCTGAAGCCCTTAGGAAAAACTGTGACACTGTTTATGTCCTCACTCAACTTAGTCTCTGTAATTGCTACTATATCTGCCTTACTGTTGTGAATCCTATCTTTTAATTCTACTGCCTTACCAGCTAATCCATCAGCATTTGTGTATAACAATCTTAATGAGGCCCCATCCCCTGATCTTCTGTCATTATCTTCTTTATCTCCCCTTTGTCTGGAAGTATTCTGTAACGAAAATTTTTCTTCTCTTCTTCATTTCTTTCATCATTTAACCTTCTTGCCTCTTGCAACAAGTTTTTGATCTTTCCCATCTCTTCCTGTGTTCTGTATCGTCTAATGAACACTTCTTTGCATTCTTGAAGGTCTTTTAGACTTTTTTTTCTCAACAATATTTCCCTACATGTCTCCCCTCTCTCAAAGGTTACTTTTGTTGGTCTCGGCTTTCCTTCCCTCGAATATTTACCTAGTTGGTGTATGTTTACAATATCCTCAGGACCACATACTACTCCAAGCTTTCTTATCAGGTCTACAACGTTAGCTTTATTTTCTTCAAGTCTCCCCTGCCATGTTGGCTCCTGGGATTCACTTATGCCTGAGATTACCACTGTCTTCTCCTTATCAAGTGCCTGTCTGATGAGTGGGTTTGCCCTTTCCATCACAACGTCTTTCATTTTTTCGATTACTGTCTCTTTGTAGTCAACTGTTTGTATGTTTTCCAGTGCCACCACCTTTACAGCCTCTTTTACTGCCACATTCCCCTTTAGTGCATCAGCAAAGGACGTTTTCATGGCATCATTTTCCATATTCAGCTCCTGGAACTCTTTTCTGAACTGTTCAATGTTTTCCTTAATCTGAACATTCCAAGCAGCAATCTCGTCTCTCTCAGAAGAGAGCAGTGAACTAACATCTAATTCCTTTAGGTTGTCATTTAGCTGTTTGTTTTTATCTTCTTGTTTAGAAATTCTAGATTCTAGTTGACTCTTTTCCCCTTCCAGCTTCTTTATTCTTTTTTCTAGTTCCTTTCTCTCCTGCCCTTGTGCTTTATTTGCTTCCTCCAAAGATCTTATTTGTTCTCTGAGTGTTTCATTCTCTTTCATTTCTCCATCCATATTCCGAATTTTATCATCAAGGCTTGTAACCATTTCCTCTAACTTCTTGATTCTCTGTTTAAGTCCTCTGATGACTACCCCTTCTCCCGACCCATGGGTGGGAGAGGTTTGGGACAGAGATGGCTTCATTTTTATGTTCTCCCTCTCACAGAATATAGAAAGAAGACGAGAAAGAGGAAAAAAAAAAGAAAAGAGAAAAACTTCTAATTTACCTTCACACAGAATTTTTATATCTCCATATAAGTGCTATTTAGTGACTCAGATTGTCTCCTTTCTGGTAACACACATCTTAACTTAAAAAACTTGACCATGGTAATTTAAGTATAAAAAGAAAAAGAAAAACAAAAGTCAAACCTGAAGGAAAATTCGAATTTGTGTTCGAGGTGGCACCCACCTGTTTCTGTTATATATTCTTCCTAACTGATAAACTGACTTGCTAACCAAGATATGTTATCACGGGATTTAGACTTTACATTTAACTCAATATATATACAAAATAACAAAATAGCAAAAGAGAAAGCTAAAAGAAAAGCAAAAAAAAATGAAGAAAATAGGACTGCTGTACTACTTGGCAACTTAACTCAGTACTGTTGACAGGTGGGTATTTGGTAATTTTTTTTTCTTTTATTATTCAATTTTTTCGTGTATCAAACTAACTAACTAGTTAATATAAATGGGAAGGATACTGATTTTAACAATATATATAGAACCACAGGATCAGGTAAAACGGCTTAAGAGCTTTCCCCAGTTTACACAAAAAATTAGGTAATGTGGTGTGATGGCTCCACGTCTGGCAACTCTTCTAGATTTCCCTCAAGGCAGAAACTGGACGGCAGCTTCTCTCTCTTCCTCACGAAAAAGTTCTCATTTTTTTTCCTTTAATATGAACAGTCTCGTCTTACAACAAATATTAGTTTTTGTACTCACAATACTCTGCAGGATTTCAGATTTATGGAAATTATGGTAAAGTTTTCCACTAAGCACTTTAGTCACTCGAAACAGTTAAAAATTTAAGCGGAGCAATTCCGTGTGTCACTGAACGCGCGGTGTTTGTGTGTGTGTGTGTGTGCGCGCGCGTGTGTGTGTGTCTGTGTGTCTGTGTGTGTGTGTGTATTATCTTAAATTATGTGCTTAGGTTACTACAAAAGACAAGCTTAATATGTTGCTCAGCAAGGGAATTATTGATAGTGATAAGATTTTTAATAGCTGTCATTGTTATGTAAGCTATCACAGTTATGAAACTCTCTAAAGTGGTGACTGACAGGCAACCATAATGAAGTTTGATATTTGATGCCACTGAGAGTAACTTAATTCTGACGTTGTACCGGATGTCGAATGCATAATCAGAATAGTTATGTATTGTCACTGGCGGCTCGAATACTAATAAAATAAATTATGGTGGCCGAGCAAAACTAAATTACTTAAGTCACTCGGTATACACATGTTAACACGATAAAACTTCGGATCGAAGAGACAAATTCTTTGGATATCTCTTATGAAAATGATGTAAAAGTGATTCATACTTCTGCAGTGTAAACAATCTGATGGTAAATTATAAAAGCTGTTATTTAACCAATATTGGTCGATTTAAAAACTTTCTTCTACTTCATCCGTACCTATTGAGTACTTTAAATGCATGACAATTCATTAAGAGAACAATGAATGTTTTAACAATACATGGAACCAAAAGATCAGGTTAATAAAAGCAACATAAGCTCCCCCCGTTTTATACATAAAATTAGGTAAGTTGATTGATTCGTCGCTGGCAAAGGCTGCATCTCTCTTTCCCCTCTACAATCTTCTCTCAAAGGATTTCCATTAATGTTTTAGGACTATATGTCTGTCTATCTGTCTGTATGTATGTATGTATGTATGTATGTATGTATGTATGTATGTATGTATGTATGTATGTATGTACAAAACCACAGGCGAAACAAAGAAAATAACAGAGGACTAAGTATTTACGTATATTCCAAATACACATCTTTAGGGCAACTAATGAATAATATATAATGAGGTTTCAAAGAATATATCAGCACCCCCCAAAAAAAATTACAAATTCAACATCGTGTGCTAAATGTTATAATAAACTGATTAAGCAGTATATAATTGTTTAAATGACAGAAATGTCATAGCATACAATAATTACTTACTTAATTATTAATGGGTCATTCACTAATATTTTTGTAACAATTGTATAAATATTAAGAGGAACAATTGCTAATAAAACTTGAAAGGATTATTTATCATAACAAAATTTCAACATATTAAGGAAAGAGACGCCGTCCCACTAAAGGCAATAAATAAAATGAAAATAAGAATAAAGTATTAATATGAAATTCTTGAGTTTTAAACAAAATCTTGTACTTAATAAAATATCACTACACAAAATTATTTATTTAAGCTTTAAGCTAATTATAGTGACTTTTAATCAAAGCAAAATACTTTTCACTAATATTGCAACATTTTTGACATTTCTTTAATGATTAAAGCATCTAACTTATTTAAGTCCGGACTTTTGTCAATTTATCTCGTAATTGATTTATTACTGATGATTCAGTCATAGTTTTCCTTATCAAGATTATTACAAGAGTATTATGACTTTAGAATTTTTTACCATCTGTTTTATGATTTATATTATTTATATATACAAAAAAGCATTTAAGTATGTATATGATACGTAATATATATATATATATATATATATATATATATATATATATATATATATATATATATATATATATATATATATATATATATATATATATATATATATATATATATATATATATATATATATATATATATATATATATATATATATATATATATATATATATATATAGTCTCCGTGGCAAAATGGTAGCGTCCGCGACTCTGAGGCGGCAGGTCGAGGGTTCATGCCCCGTCACGGACTGAGGTTAGTAAGAGCATACACTCCGGGCAACGATTATATTTGCCAAAACAAGTCCTTCGCAAGAAGGCAACCGTCCTAGCCCTTAGTAGAAAAGGAAGTTCGTGACGTAAAACCGAAACCAAACCATATATATATATGTGTGTGTGTGTGTGTGTGTGTGATTACCTAATTGTTATTACCTAATTGTGTTTACGGGAAAGAGCCCAAAGCTCGCATCTTCCCGTCTCCTCATCGGTTCCATTTTAGACTTAGTCATACTTATCATACCTGTCCTTAAAACTATGGATTGAGATACCATTAACTACCTCCTCGCTTAGCCAATTCCAATTATCAACTACTCTTACACTGAAAAAGTATTTCCTTACATCCTGCGAAGAAGTTTTCTTACGAAGCTTCAAACTATGACCACTAGTTCTAGAGCCAGCCATATCGAAATATCGATCCCTATCCACTCTATCATAACCATGAAGGAATTTAAAGACTGTCACCATATCCCCCCTCACTCTTCTAGCTTCGAGTGATGGTAAGTCTAATTCCCTCAGCCTCTCATCATAACTGAGATTGCGTATTTCTGGCACCAGTTTCGTGGCATGTCTTTGAACTTTTTCAAGCTTAGCTATGTGCTTTTTCAAGTGCGGATTCCAAAAGGGGGCTGCATATTCGAGTTTTGGCCTCACATAGGTTACATAAATATTTCTGAACATTTCCTTGTCCATGTGCCTGAAGGCTACCCTTACATTTGATAAGAATGCATATGCTGCCCTTACTATGCCATTTATATGTATTTCTGGAGACACATCTGCCAGTATGTTTACTCCTAGATCTCTCTCATTTTCTGTCTCTTGAAGTTGTACTCCAGCCACCGAGTAGTCAAGCTTGGGCCTTCTTGCACTTGTACCCATTCTCATTACCTTACATTTTGAAGCATTGAATTTCATTAGCCACTTTTCTGACCACTCATGCAGATTATTTAGATCATCCTGAAGTTCTCTACCATTGTTCTCGTTTTTTACTTTCTTCACAATCTTTGCATCATCTGCAAACATATTCATGAATGAATTTACAGACTCTGGTAGGTCACAAGGAACAAAAGTGGCCCTAAAACTGAACCCTGTGGAACTCCACTACTAACTCTTCTCCATTCAGACACTGAGTGTCTTACTCTAACCCTCTGTTCCC
The DNA here is from genome assembly GCA_037179515.1 of Halocaridina rubra. NCBI lineage: Eukaryota > Metazoa > Arthropoda > Malacostraca > Decapoda > Atyidae > Halocaridina > Halocaridina rubra. The sequence goes on from JAXCGZ010008522.1 coordinate 7,969, forward strand.
TTCCTTCTAAGTAAGTTTTTATCCATTCCAAAACATTTCCACCTATTCTAGCCATTGATTTCAGCTTCCTAATAAGTCTCCCATGTGGAACAGTGTCAAACGCTTTCTGGAAGTCTAGGAATATGCAATCTGCCCAGCCCTCTCTTTCCTGTAAGATTTGGCTTACCTCATCATAAAATTCTAATAAGTTTGTTACTGTTGATCTACCTTCTCTGAAGCCATGTTGCCTAACTGACAAAAAGTTGAAGGATTCCAAGTGAAGAGAGATATGTTTCCTTAGTAGTTTCTCCATAACTTTGCAAACTATGCTGGTCAAGGAAACTGGTCTGTAGTTCAGAGTCGTATCCCTCCTTCCCTTTTTGAAGATAGGTATCACATTTGCTTGTTTCCAGCATCTTGGAATCTCCCCCGACTCCAGTGACTCCTTAAATATGATACTTAGTGCCACTGATATTGTGTTTGCGCATTTTTTAAGCACATGAGGGGATATGTCATCGGAACCTGTAGTTTTATGAACATCTAAATCCATCAGCGGTTTGCATACCTCTGTGGCTGTAAGGTTGATGTTCTCTAATACCGGCCCTTGAGCTTCTATCACTGCAATCTGAGGGGGTGGGGTATTTTCTACTGTAAATACTGACTGAAACTCCTTGTTCAGTTCTTTGCAGATCTCTTCATCCGTCTCAGTGATGCTTCCATCCGCTCTCTTTAGCCTTAAAACCTGTTCTTTTACCTTCAGTTTTCCTCTGATAAAGCTGTGGAAAAGCTTGGGATTTTCCTTAGCCTTCCTGGTGATGTCCCTCTCATAATCTCTCTCTGCCTCTCTCCTTTTACTTAGGTAGTCATTTCTTGCTCTTTTGTAGGTTTGCCAGGCATTTATGTTTTTTCTCCTCCTATACCTTTTCCAGCATTTGTCTCTCCACTCCTTAGCTCTTTTACACCCATTATCGAACCATTTCTCTCTGGCATGAATTACACCTACTTGTGTGTGTGTGTGTGTGTGTGTGTGTGTGTGTGTGATTACCTAATTGTGATTACCTAATTGTGTTTACGGGAAAGAGCCCAAAGCTCGTATCTTCCCGTCTCCTCATCGGTTCCATTTTAGACTTAGTCATACTTATCGTACCTGTCCTTAAAACTAGGGATTGAGATAGCATTAACTACCTCCTCGCTTAGCCAATTCCAATTATCAACTACTCTTACACTGAAAAAGTATTTCCTTACATCCTGCAAAGAAGTTTTCTTACGAAGCTTCAAACTATGACCTCTAGTTCTAGAGCCAGCCATATCGAAATATCGATCCCTATCCACTCTATCATAACCATGAAGGAATTTAAAGACTGTCACCATATCCCCCCTTACTCTTCTAGCTTCGAGTGATGGCAAGTCTAATTCCCTCAGCCTCTCATCATAACTGAGATTGTGTATTTCTGGCACCAGTTTCGTGGCATGTCTTTGAACTTTTTCAAGCTTAGCTATGTGCTTTTTCAAGTGCGGATTCCAAAATGGGGCTGCATATTCGAGTTTTGGCCTCACATAGGTTACATAAATATTTCTGAACATTTCCTTGTCCATGTGCCTGAAGGCTACCCTTACATTTGATAAGAATGCATATGCTGCCCTTACTACGCCATTTATATGTATTTCTGGAGACAAATCTGCCAGTATGTTTACTCCTAGATCTCTCTCATTTTCTGTCTCTTGAAGTTGTACTCCAGCCACCGAGTAGTCAAGCTTGGGCCTTCTTGCACTTGTACCCATTCTCATTACCTTACATTTTGAAGTATTGAATTTCATTAGCCACTTTTCTGACCACTCATGCAGATTATTTAGATCCTCCTGAAGTTCTCTACCATTGTTCTCGTTTTTTACTTTCTTCACAATCTTTGCATCATCTGCAAACATATTCATGAATGAATTTACAGACTCTGGTAGGTCATTTACATATACAAGGAACAAAGGTGGCCCTAAAACTGAACCCTGTGGAACTCCACTACTAACTCTTCTCCATTCAGACACTGAGTGTCTTACTCTAACCCTCTGTTCCCTTCCTTCTAAGTAAGTTTTTATCCATTCCAAAACATTTCCACCTATTCTAGCCATTGAGTGCAGCTTCCTTATAAGTCTCCCATGTGGAACAGTGTCAAACGCTTTCTGGAAGTCTAGGAATATGCAATCTGCCCAGCCCTCTCTTTCCTGTAAGATTTGGTTTACCTCATCATAAAATTCTAATAAGTTTGTTACTGTTGATCTACCTTCTCTGAAGCCATGTTGCCTCACTGACAAAAAGTTGAAGGATTCCAATAGAAGAGAGATATGTTTCCTTAGTAGTTTCTCCATAACTTTGCAAACTATGCTGGTCAAGGAAACTGGTCTATAGTTCAGAGCCGTATCCCTCCTTCCCTTTTTGAAGATAGGTATCACATTTGCTTGTTTCCAGCATCTTGGAATCTCCCCCGACTCCAGTGACTCCTTAAATATGATACTTAGTGCCACTGATATTGTGTTTGCGCATTTTTTAAGCACATGAGGGGATATGTCATCAAGACCTGTAGCTTTATGAACATCTAAATCCATCAGCGCTTTGCATACCTCTGTGGCTGTAAGGTTGATGTTCTCTAATGCCGGCCCTTGAGCTTCTATCACTGCAATCTGAGGGGGTGGGGTATTTTCTACTGTAAATACTGACTGAAACTCCTTGTTCAATTCTTTGCAGATCTCTTCGTCCGTCTCAGTGATGCTTCCATCCGCTCTCTTTAGCCTTAAAACCTGTTCTTTTACCTTCAGTTTTCCTCTGATAAAGCTGTGGAAAAGCTTGGGATTTTCTTTAGCCTTCCTGGTGATGTCCCTCTCATAATCTCTCTCTGCCTCTCTCCTTTTACTTAGGTAGTCATTTCTTGCTCTTTTGTAGGTTTGCCAGGCATTTATGTTTTTTCTCCTCCTATACCTTTTCCAGCATTTGTCTCTCCACTCCTTAGCTCTTTTACACCCATTATCGAACCATTTCTCTCTGGCATGAATTACACCTACTTTGGTGACAGGTATGCAGCAATCTACTATCTTCCCATATTTCTCACAAAAGATGTCATACATTTCTTGTACAGATTTGTTGTAAAATAAGGTTCTCCAGTCAATAACTGCAAAAAGCTCATTCATTTTGATGTAATCTCCTTTCGGATAGTTCCTCCTCATGTCCTCAGTGCCTCTACTCTCAGGAAGAATATCTTCAATGATATACTCCATCAACAACACACAGTGGTCACTCTTTCCAATTGGTGGTTCATACTCAATATTTTCAATATCCAACACATTATCTGTGAACACTAGATCAAGTAGTGATGGCTCATCCCCACCCCTGGCTCTTGTTGGTTCAATTACATGTTGGTGTAGGAAATTCCCTTGTACGCAATCTAGGAATCTTGCCCCGAATGAGTCCTCACCACTGTGTGGGTCAAGATTTATCCAATCTATCTCTTTATGATTAAAGTCTCCCATAATCAAAATCCTACATTTTTTCTGCCGTGCCATGTTAACAACTGAGTTTATGACTTCAATAGTACCTATATGACTTTCCTCATAAATTTCAAGCCTATTTTGGTTCCTTGGTGGGTTGTATACAACAGTTATTATAATGCTCTCTGACCCAGTATTTATGCGAGCAACAAGAAATTCCCTGAACTCACTTTCTATAGCCAAGTTTATTTCTTCAACTTGAATCCTCTCACTTATGAGCAGTGCTATCCCTCCACCAGTCCTCTCAGATCTTTCAACCCTTAGTATTCTGAAGCCCTTAGGAAAAACTGTGACACTGTTTATGTCCTCACTCAACTTAGTCTCTGTAATTGCTACTATATCTGCCTTACTGTTGTGAATCCTATCTTTTAATTCTACTGCCTTACCAGCTAATCCATCAGCATTTGTGTATAACAATCTTAATGAGGCCCCATCCCCTGATCTTCTGTCATTATCTTCTTTATTTCCCCTTTGTCTGGAAGTATTCTGTAACAAAAATTTTTCTTCTCTTCTTCATTTCTTTCATCATTTAACCTTCTTGCCTCTTGCAACAAGTTTTTGATCTTTCCCATCTCTTCCTGTGTTCTGTATCGTCTAATGAACACTTCTTTGCATTCTTGAAGGTCTTTTAGACTTTTTTTTCTCAACAATATTTCCCTACATGTTTCCCCTCTGTGTGTGTGTGTGTGTGTGTGTGTGTGTGTGTGTGTGTGTGTGTGTGTGTGTGTGTGTGTGTGATCAAGTAAAGAAAACGACTCGCAAAACATTAATAACCCCATAAATTGTTAGGTTAAGTTTAGTTAGGTTAGATTAGGTTAGGTAAATGTCTACCTAACCTAACATAACCTAACAACTTACGGAATTATTTAATGTACTAGGCGGTGTTATCTTTATGTTTTCTTTTATATATACGATAGGGTGCTGAAAAGTTCCTGGTTTTAAGGGACTGTGAGAGGGTTGAGCTGTTACCTTTATATGCAAGGTAAGACAACTATTTAAGAGAAGATGTGTATAAAAAGCATTAGGTTATGCAATAAATCTTTCTCTTTTTTGCAGGTTTAACGCAAGATGTCAGCTCCTACAGTGGTTTTGGGTAATATTGAAGCACGGGTGGTCATTAAGTTCTTCTTGCAAGATAGAGGAGCAGCGGAAATCCATAGTGAGATGAGGGAAGTCTTGAAGAATGAATGCTCATCTTACTCTACAGTGAAAAGCTGGGTGTCAAGGTTTTGGATTGGTCATTTCAATATCACGTCTCACTTCTTGTAACATCTTAAATCTGACTCTCTTATCTCCTATCAACAGTACAACTCCGCAAGGCAAGATCCGTTGGTGGCCTCATGTCCTGTCTTACTCATGTATGGTCATCGTCTCTGGCAAAACAATGGGATTGTCGTCCTTGATAACTCTAAGGCTTCTGACAGAGTCTGGCACAAGGCTCTGTTAGCCAAATACCCTGCTAATGGGTTTACACCTTCTCTCTGTTTTATTATTTCCAGGTTTCTTTCTGACAGTTTTATATCTGTGGTTGTTGACGGATCAATGTTCAACGTTCTTCTTCAGTCCCCATGCTCCTCTCTCCTCTCCACGGCTTTCCTGCTTCTCTGACAATTCTACCCTTCATTGTTCCTCTGCCTTCTCTTCACAATCCTCATCTGCTACTCGTAATCAGTCTCGTATCACTCTTTCTTCTACTCTCAACTCCGATTTCCAGAGGGTATCTGAGTGGGGCATTCAAAATTTAGTTAAATTCAATGTCTCCAAGACAATTTCTGCCTATCTCTTTTTCTTCTTCTCCTCCTGATAGTCTTATTGTCTTCAAAACTAAAAATTTTACTCTCTTAATTCTATTAACATATTAGGAATCCAGAGAACCTTTAACTTGTATTGGAGGAATCACATAATCTAAATTTCTAATTCTGCATCCAAAAAACTTGGGATCATATTTTGTTTTCATCGCTATTTTTCCTCTTTACAGTTCTTAAAATCTATAAAGGTCTTCTCCGTCCATGCTTAGAATACTGCTTGTACATCTGGGATGCTTCTTCTTATACTTATCTCCTTGATAAGGTCGAATCTAAGGCAATCAGACTCATCAATGTCCCTTCTCTTTCTTTTAATTTGCATTCTCTTTCTATTTACCATGCGGTATCATCCTTTCTTTCTTCTATCACTACTACTTCCATCACTGCTCTGATGAGTAGGCGAGTAGCATCCTTCCACTGCCGAGACTGCATAACACTTGCCAAGCATCCTTGTCTCACAGGTACTTGTGGATTGGCCGGTGCAGCGACTGTTTCTTCCCATCCACTTCCAAATTCTGGATCTCTCTTCCTCCTTCTGTTGTTCCTAATTTTTATAACCTAGTTTCCTTCAAAAAGCGGATCTATCATTATCTCGGGCCTAATCTTCCCATATCTCTAGGTCCTCAATACTTCGATTATTCTTTCAGCCTGTCCTTTTCTTATTGTGTAGCATTCCCTTACTTCTGCCTCGTCCTTAAACTTTTCTTTTTTCTTCGTCTTAGTTTTCTTGGTGCCCGGGCCTGATGAGGACAATTTCTTTGTCTGTCCCGGTGTCATACTCATAAATAAAGCAAACGAGTTGTATCAATACTTGTCAAAAAACCATCTATCTTCGAAATCCAGCACGGCTTCAGGAAGAGTCTATCTACACGAACTGCATTAACACAAGTTACTGACACATATATACAAATACATATATAAGAATGAGATATCACTACTTACCGTATTTTTTTTACGAGTGTGACACCAGGACGGGCCAAAATTATAAATAAAACTGCCCCCATCGGGCCTGGGCACGAAGAAAACAAAGTAAAGAAAAACAGAGATGGAGAGTGCTGTGACTTGTCAGATGGGAAAGGATAAAATGAGATGTGTAACAAATATCAAGTGCTAATGTAGGCATAGAGATAGAACCGTAACGGAAGAAAGACTTATACATCGAACTGCCCTAGACTTTCCTATTTAAATCCAAAAGATCTTCAGCTGTAGTGTCGCTGTGACCTCTCCAAAGCTTTCGACAGTGACTCTCATCCGATTATCTTAAGGAACATGAAAGGTTTACAAGGAGATGACTTCTTGTTTAATAGCTATCTAACTAATCGCATGCAGTCAGTAAAAAATAAAAACGCGTAACATAAAAGCTCTCTGTTGAATCTGGTGTCCCTCAGGGTTCGGTACTCGGTCTCATACATTTTAATATATTTACCAACAAGTTACAAACTGTTGCTCAGAGCGCCATGCTTGTCAAATTTGCAGATGATGCCCATTTACTTCTCTCCAAAAATATAGAATAACTTGACCTCCTATTCTTAGAAATGGAATCCACTTTGAAATATTAATACAATATTTTACAAGAAATGGACTTAAAGAGTAAATTTAAGTAAAACTCAATTCATATTCATAGGATCAAGAGCTAATCTAGATAGCATATCCAAAGACTCAGAAGTTAAAGTTGGACCTTCTTATGTTGTACCACTTTCCTTTGTTAGGAACTTGAAACCAAGTCTTGACAGTCATTTATCATATGAATCTCATGTCGAATATACATGTACTAATCCAAACGATAGGCTATTCTTCTTAAATCGATATAAAAGAGTTTTTTGACATCCTCAGCAGGAAAATAATAGTGGAGTCTCTAGTTATTAGATACATATTTTAGTGCTCCGTGATATGGAGCGGCTGTAATAAAAGTATATTAAGCAGGGTCCAAAAGATTCATAATTGTGTTGGTAAAATCACTGTTGGCCATGGCAAAATGTCTGATCGGGCAACACCATTTATTTGGGATCTAAAATGGCTTGAAGTAGAAGGCTAAATCAAATTTGGCGTGGTGATATTTATGAATAAATTAATAAAAGGTGTCTTACCTAAATAGGTCATACACACTAATACCATTAGTAGTACAGTGGAAAAAAACACTCGACAATCACAAATTCTCATGATTCCAAGAACAAAAATAGCAAACAAAGCCCTATCTATCAGGGGTCCCAATTTGTGAAATAGTCTGCCAGAGGAGAGAAAGAAAACATAAATAACGCAGAATATCAAAAAGAAGGTGAGACAACATTTACAGAAAAACTGAAATTATCATTGCATTAACATATGTGCTCTAATACTGTCAATAATATCCTAAGATATTGTGATATTCATCCTTGATGTTTCTTGTATTATATATATATATATATATATATATATATATATATATATATATATATATATATATATATATATATATATATATATATATATATTATATATATATATATATATATATATATATATATATATATATATATATATATTATATATAATATCATACAAGAAATATCATGGATGAATATCACAATATCTTAGGATATTCTTGACAGTATTAGAGCACATATGTTAATGCAATGATATTTTCAGTTATTGTGTAAATCTGTGTGTATATATATATATATATATATATATATATATATATATATATATATATATATATATATATATATATATATATATATATATATATATATATATATATATATAACATATTTTACCCATGACCGGGATTCGAACGTAAAACGCATAATTACTGTGCCAAGGCGCTATCAATTACGCCACTGAAGGTCTAAATAAGAATATATATATGTGTGTGTGTGTGTGTGTGTGTGTGTGTGTGTGTGTGTCTGTGTGTGTGTGTGTGTGTGTGTGTGTGTGTGTGTGTGTGTGTGTGTGTGTGTGTGTGTGTGTGTGTGTGTGTGAATCAAATTTTACCCCTGACTGAGATTTGAACCTAAAACGCATAATTACTGTGCTAAGGCGCAATCAACTACGCCAATGAAGGTCTAAATAAGAAGCAAACCTTACATCTTAACTGCTATACTAGGAATGAACACATTCTATCTGAATGCCTTTTAGTTCATATTACAGCTTCTCCTAACCTCACTCGTGCCCTCATTTTTCGCATTAAATTCCAATCCTAGCTATATAGGCATTTATTATAATCAAATATACACAATAACATATATGAAAACATGAATCATATTTTACCCCTGAAGGGGACTCGAACCTGAAATACATTATAATAAACACATTATATCTGAATGTCTTTTTGTTCATATTACGAGTGAGGTTAGAAGGAGCTGTAATATGAACAAAAAGGCATTCAGATACAATTTTTTCATTCCAAGTATAGCAGTTAAGATGTAAGGTTTGCTTCTCCATTAGACCTTTATTGGTGTGGTTGACAGCGTCTTGGCACAGTAAATATGTGTATTAGGTTCGAGTCCCGTTCAGAGGTAGATTATGATTCATGTTGTCACATATGTGAATGTATTTATTTGATCATTAATAATGCCTATATAACTGGGATTTGAATTAAATGTGAAAAAATGAAGCCACGAGTGAGGTTAGGAGAAGCTATAATAAAAAAAGGCATTCAGATAGAATGTGTTCATTCTTAGTATAGCACTTAAGCTGTAAGGTTTGTTTCTCCTTCAGACTTTCAATGGTGTAGTTGACAGCGCCTTAGCACAGTAATTGTCTGTCTTAGGTTCAATCCCTGTCAGGGGTAAAGTATGATTCATGTTTTCACTTAAGTTAATGTGTTTGAGTATTATTAATGCCTGTATAGCTGGGATTTGAATTAAATGCAAAAATATGAAGCCAATAGTGAGGTCAGGAAAAGCTGTAATATAAAGATGGCATTCAGATAGAATGTGTTCATTCCTAGTATAGCAGTTAAGATGTAAGGTTTGCATCTCCTTTAGAGCTGCAGTGGCATAGTTGATAACTCCTTGGCACAGTAATCATGTGTCTTAGGTTCGAGTCCCGGTCAGGGGTAAAATATGATTCATGTTTTCACATATGTTAATATGTATATTTGATTATTGCTAATGTCTATATAGCTGTAATATGAGCAAACAGGTATTCAGATAGAATGCTTTCATTCCTAGCTTAGCAGTTAAGCTGTAAGGTTTCCTTCTCGTTTGACCTTCAATGGTGTAGTAACTGTAGTTGATAGCGCTTTGGCACAATAATTCTGTGTCTTAGGTTCGAGTCCCTGTCATGGGGTATAAAATGTTCCATGTTTTCATATGTGTTTATGTGTTTATTATATATATATAGATATATATATATATATATATATATATATATATATATATATATATATATATATATATATATATATATATATACATGTATATATATCATGAATATCCACTGTATATTTTGTGGAAATAAAAGAATTAAGTTAATTTAATTCAATTTAAATTCGAAGGAGCTAAGAGGAGTGATAAAGTTATTTTTGGCTTCTGATGAGTGTGTGCTTTGACTCGGCCGCCCCTTAACACAAGGGAGATTTGGTCATTGTATATGTATACCTCTCATTATAATTTCCAAGAGAAAAAAATTTACACCTTCCAGTTACAAATCTCATTATTTTTCGTGTTTTTACTATACCAATCTTGTAACTAACGGATATATTAAACCTGATGTTAAAAGATAGTACAATAAGAGACCCGAAAAAAATTCAGGTGCTCATGATTCTAATAATATATTTTCTGCTCCTTAATTGCATTTAGAGGAATATACTTTATCCAATTAAAACCCAGAGAGCATTACCACATGGCAAACTTGGTTAATTAAACCTTTTGTTTTCAACTCCATTTCGACCATAAGTTAATTTACAGTATTACTTACAGTGGAGATCAAAACTGATTGCTGATGTTATGGTTTTCAATTCAAGAGTAAAATTAGATTTCCTAAATTTGCTTTTCTTTTCTATGTTATGTTTTTTAAACAAGAAGATACAAAATTAATAACCATTGAGAACATTTTCCAGTATAATTTTTCACAATGGTTTATTATCGCATATATCATTTTGGTATTTGTTCCTAAAAACAAAATTATTACGTATTACGTGTCAATATTAATCCCCCATTATGGGGGTACACACAGACAGAGTGTGGCTGGAGAATTAAGATTGGATGCCCTTCCTAATGTGCTCGATCGTGGTTCTGTCACCTCCCTTGTCGAGTATTCTTACCATTATGCTTCTGCGGTCCCTCTTCCTGAAGAAAATTAATATTATAATAATATACTTAGAACGGATATACGCTGATCAGGGTTCAAGCACTATATATACGTTCCCAAGTCTTTATTATGTCTATACCGTACTTCAAATTAATATCAATTCCAAGGTCTACAATTTTTTCTACTGTAAAAGATTTCTTACATGCCAGAATTCACCCCAACGCTTTAGCGTGATCTCTTTTCAGTTAACAAGAAGTTAGCCTTTGAATTATTAGTATTATTATTATTATTATTATTATTATTATTATTATTATTATTATTATTATTATTATTATTATTATTATTATTATTATTATTATTATTATTATTATTATTATTATTATTATTATTACTATTATTATTATTACGGAAATGAAATGATGTTGCTTTGCCAATTCTCACGTCTCCTACCAGGTATTCTATGACAAAGCAGGGAATAGCAGTGCGAAAGTCTCTCAGTCCCCAGCCTTCTTGATACCACCTCCGGCAAACCACTCCTGTTTAGTCCCTCCTGAAATATAACACTGAGAACAGACGTAGAGGGAACACCATTCTCTAACCACCACCAACAGAATCTGATTATTAGTCTATTCTTACATCACATAGAGTGTTATTAAGCATCTTGTTTTGATAAATGATTCTATGTTGTATTTCTTATGTGTTTTACTTAATTTACAGAATGATTACTGATAGACAAAGTGATAAAAAAAAAAGTTTTATCTGAAAGGTACAAAATGCTGCACAAATTCTATTTAAAGTTTCCTTAAATGAGTATATTTCCTTGGGTCTCTTGTGATATTTTACATATCTGTCCTTGCATTCCAGCATTCTTTGTGTCTAACGTTTTTTTAATAATTGCAGAAAAACTGATAAGCTTTATCCTTGTTAGAATCAATCATGGTAGTGCAGTGGTTAGAGCACTCGATTCAGAAAGTGACAGACCCACGATCGATCCCACCGCGGGAGGCTAGGGAGGCTTCCAGCCTTAATTTCCCTACTCTAACCTCTCTGTGTCCATCTCCATTAGGGGTTTAATATTGACCAATAAATCGATAAACAACCAGAAGCAAATGAGAAGTAAACTGTATATTGCAAATACAATTGTTCTCATTCTTTCGATAGCACTTGGAATGTAATTTAAAAATTACTTTATGTCGTAACAGAAAAAAATATAAATATAGTACTCTGCAAGTCATATTTCTACAAACGAATAAGATGTCTAGAAAGTAAAACAAAAGCTTCCTACTTTAAACTCAAACAAATAAGGAGAGAATTAAATAAAAAGCTCTCAACAAGTGTGCGAAAGTTTGTAAAGAGAAGTCACCAAAGAAAATAATTAACCTTCAAGACTAGCATGACAGTCTCTTACTGGTCAAGAGAGAAAGCGCTGCCCTCAGTCCCTGCATTCTAAGGTGGTTTCCAGACATTGTTTTACGATGTCTGAAAGATTTCGTTGGGAAATGCTCAGCCATAAAATAATCCCACCAGGGAAAACCAGACTTCTTTTCAAGATAATGGGATAAGAAGATGTCTCAGCTTTTTCTGAGTGTCAAAAGATCAAATGACTTTATATCTAGCAAGGGAAAAGTAAGTTTAGAACGTTTTAATGAATTATTCCTCGGAAATCTGATATTGCAGCTTAATATGACCACATAAATGCAAAAATACTGATCAATATAGATGTTGCTACCGGTGTCAAAATCAGTACTGCTATAAAATAACATAATATGCACAAACTAGCTGAAATATAGCTGAATCGATCCTTCTGACAGAAACGTGAAAAAAAGAACGAATACAAAGAGAGGTATAAAATTATTCCTTCAACAGGCATCAGAAATAATTTATTTCTGGAGTTTTCAATTATATACCTAGCATATTACAAAACTCAGAGTGAATTAGTTTATTGAAGTACCTAGCACATTAGAGAACCTATGGTGAATTAATTAACTAATGTGCCTAGCATATTACTGAATCTAGAGTCAAGCATAGCATTGCTGTCATGAGTCATGCAATTCATTCATGTGCCTAACAAATTATTTTCTGAACTATATCCATGTTTAAAAACCGATTTGTTATATATCCAAATAAGGGTTATGAGACCAATTAAAGCCCCCTCCCATTTCAGCTTAACACTATCTCGCCATCAAATGCCAAGAATCATTAAATAAGAAAAAAAATATTTAAAGGGAAAATACACAGTCCACTTGATCAAAATTATATACCTCTCATGACATTAACATTGTTTAACCCTAAGTAATTCCTCTAAAGCTTTCAAGTGGCAAGTACAATGTCATGATATGGTGAGTTTTTTCACATATATAGCTAAAATAAAGTATATAATGTGTTATAAAAAAATTAAGCAAAGGTTGTATGCAGCATTACTACAACATTTAAAGCATGGTTTATCATTAGTTTCTCGAGCTGTTTTATAATTTTACAGTGCTATACCGATCACATGCTTATAACCACTCCATTCACATATACAATTTCTAAACAAAAAGATAACGACAAACACTTGAGTGACAACATAAATGAATTACACGTTAGTTCATTGCTCTCCTCTAAGAGACGAGATTGCAGGAGAGAACATGATGCCATGAAAAGTTCTTTTTCAGATGCAGCAAAGCAAAATGTGGCGGTAAAAGAGGCAGTGAGGGAGGTGGCACTGGAATATGTAAAAACAGTTGACTATAAAGAACGGTAATAGAAAAAACGAAAGATGCTGTAATTGCATGCGCTAATCCACTGATCAAACAGGCACTTGATAAAGAGAAGTCAGTGGTAATCTCAGGCATAAGTGAATCCAAGGAGGCAACGTGGCTGGGGAGACTTGAGCATAATAAAGCTAAGGTTATAGACCTGATAACGAAGCTTGGAGTAGCTTTGGTCCAGAAAATATTGTAAGCACTCACCGAAAAGGTAAATATTCAAGGGAGGGAAAAGTGAGAATAAAGAATGCAAGCTTTAAGAGAGAGGACACATGCAGAGAAGTACTGATGAGCAAAACAAACCAAAAGGACCATCAAGAATTTGAATTGTTTATTAGACCATAAAGAAGACAGGAAGAGATGGAAAGGATCAAAAAGTTGTTGCAAGAAGCTGAGAGTTTAAATGAGGAAAGAAATGAAGAAAAGAAAACTCTTTGCTTCAGAGTTCCTCTAGCCAAAGGGGAGATAAAGAATATTATGCTAGATTCTAGAAGATCAGGGGATGCAGCCTTATTAAGATTACTGTACACATATGCTGATGGGGTAGCTGGTAATGCAGTATAATTAAAGGAGAGGCTTCACAACACTAAGGCAGATATAGTAGCGGTTACAGAAATTAATTTAAGTGAGGACATAAACAGTGTCACAGTTTTTCCTAAGAGCTTCAAAATATTAAGGGTTGAAAGATCGGAGAGGACTGGTAGAGAGATAGAATTACTTATAAGTGAAACGTTTCAGGTTGAAGAAATAACCTTTACTATAGAAAGTGAGTTCAAGGAATTTCATGCTGGCCACATAAATACCAGGTCAGAGAGCATTATAATAACTGTTATACATTACTCACCAAGGAATCAACGCAGTCTAGAAGTTAATGAGGAAACTCATATCGGTACTAATTAGGTCATAATTTCAGATGTAATTATTGCAAGAGAGAGAAAGTGTATGATTTTGAATATGGGATATTCTAATCATAGAGATAGATTGCATATATTTTGACTAGCACAGTGGATAGGACTCATTTGGGGCAAGATTCCTAGACTACATACAAGGGAATTTCCTACACCAACATGTACTGGAACCAACAAGGGTCAAGGGTGAGGTGAGCTATCGCTGCTTGATATAGTATTCACAAATCATGTGTTGGATATTGGAAAATTTGAGTATGGACCACCAGTTGTAAAAAGCGACCACTTTGTGTTGTTGATGGAGTATATCATCAAAGAAGTTTTTCCTGAAAGTAGAAGCACTGAGAAGGACACAAGGCGGAACTATCCGAAAGGAATTTACATTAAAAAATTATGAGATTTTTGCAGTTATTGACTGGAGGACCCTATTTAACAACAAATCTGTACAAGAAATGTACTGCATACTTTTTGTGGAATATGGGAAAAGTGTGAGCTGTTGCATACCTTCTACCAAGATAGTAGTTATTCATGCTAGGGAGAAATGGTTCAATAATTAGTGCAAAAGAGCTGAGGAGTGGAGAGACAAAAGCTGGAAAAGGCATAAGAGGAAAAAACATAAATCCCTTGCAGATTTATAAAAGAGCAAGAACTGATTAGCTAAAGAGAGGCAGAGAAAGACTGTGGAAGGGATATAAAAAGCTTTATCAGAGGAAAATTGAAGGTCAAAGAACAGGATTTAAAGTTAAAGAGAGTGGATGAAAGCATCACTGAAATGGATAAAGAGATCTACGAAATACTGAACAAGGAGTTTCAGTCAGTATTTACAGCTGAAAATACCCTACCCTCTCACAGACTGCAGAGATAGTAGTTCATAATCCAGAATTAGAGAATATCATCTCTTCAGCCACAGAGGTATGCAAAGCGTTGATGGAGTTAAATGATAAATAAAGGTACAAGTCTGATGATATATTCCATTATGTACTTAAACAATGCACTAAGCCAACATCGGTGGTGCTATGCATCATATTTGAAAAGTTGCTAGAATATGGGAAGATTCGAAAATGCTGGAAACAGGCAAACATGGTACCTATCTTCAAAAAAGGAAGGAGGAATACAGCTCAAAACAACCGGCCTGTTTCCTTTACGAGCATAGTTTGAAAAGTTATGGAGAAACATCTGACAAAACACATCTCTTTTCACTTAGAATCCTTCCTCTTTTTTTAGTGAGACAACATGGCTTCTGAGAAGGCAGATCAACAGTAACAAAGTTATTAGAATTTTATGATGAGGTAAGCCAGATCTTACAGGAAAGAGAGAGCTGGACATATTGCATATCCCTAGACTTCCAGAAGGCATTCATGGGAGACATATGAAGAAGCTGCAAGCAATGGCGAGAATGGGTGGGAATGTCTTGGAATGGATAAAAACCTTCTTAGAAAGTAGGAAACAGAGGGTTAGAGTAAGACACCTAGAGTTCGAATGGAGAAAAAATAGTCGTGGAGTTCCACAGGGTTCAGTTTTAGGACCACTTTTGTTCTTTGTATATGTAAATGACCTACCAGAGTTTGTAAACTCATTCTTGAATATGTTTGCATATAATGCATAGATTGTGATTAAAGTAAGATACGAGAACGACGGTAGAGAACTTCAGGAAGACCCAAATAGTCTGCATGAGTGGCCAGAAAAGTGGCTAATGATATTTAATGCTTCTAAATGTGAGGTAATAAGAATGGGTACAAGTGTGAAAAGGCCCAAGCTCGAATACTCTGTGGCAGCAGCAAAACCCCAAGAGACGGTGAATGAGAAAGATGTAGGAGTAAACATACTGGCAGATCTGTCTCCAGAAATGCATATAAATGGCATAGTAAGGGGAGAATAAAACTTCTTCACAAATATAAGGGTTGCCATCAGACACATGGACAAGAAAATGTTCAGAAATATTTATGTAAACTATGTGAGGTCAAAGCTTGAATATCCAGCCCCCTTTTGGAATCCACACTTGCAAAAGCACATACTTAAGCTGGAAAAAGTTCAAAGACATGTCACGAATCTGGTGGCAGATATACACAATCTCGGTTATGAGGAGAGGCTGAGGAAATTAGATTTGCCATCACTCGAAGCTAGAAGAATAAAGGGGATATGGTGACGGTTTTTAAATTCCTTCATTGTTCTGACAGAGTGAATAAGGTTCGATGTTTTGATATGGCAGGCTCTAGAACAAGGGGCCATGGTATGAAGCTTTGTAAGAAAACTTCTTTGCAGGATGTAAGGAAGTAC
Organism: Halocaridina rubra; assembly: GCA_037179515.1. Taxonomy (NCBI): domain Eukaryota; kingdom Metazoa; phylum Arthropoda; class Malacostraca; order Decapoda; family Atyidae; genus Halocaridina; species Halocaridina rubra. The sequence continues at coordinate 24,451 of JAXCGZ010008522.1, forward strand.
TTTTTTAGTGAAAGAATTTTTAATGTTTGGAATTCGTTAAGCAAGGAGGTAGTTAATGCTAACCCAATTCATAGTTAAAAGGACAAATATGTTAAGTGTCAGTGAGTACAAAAATGGAACTGACCAGGAGACGGGAGTTACGGGCATAAGGCTCTTTCCCGTAAGCACAATTATGTAAATACAATTACGTAATTACACACACAACACACACACACACGTCCTATATGATTCTAATTTTACATCTAATGGAAATGATCAAGTTAGTTTGTTTAAGTTGAGCTCAGTTCGACTTAATAGGTAAAGCTAAGTTTATTAAGTTTAAAAAGACATTGTTTAGAATAAGTAGCATAAGGTGTATATTACATTAGGCTGAATGCCACTATGTTCATATTACAGATTCCCGAACCTCACTCGTGGTTTCATTGGGGAATCTGTAATATGAACATAGTGGCATTCAGATAGAATGCGTTCATTCCTAAGTATAGCAGATATAAGCTATAAGGTTGGATTCCTTTTAACCTTCTGTGGTGTAGTGGTAGCGCCTTGACTT
>JAXCGZ010008522.1:30000-32265 GCA_037179515.1 Halocaridina rubra
CATGCGGTCACCTGGGCGAACGTGGTCACGCAGGCGGATATGCGTGTGTATGCGTGCTTGTACCTCGAGGCTTGTTCGTGGGTCGATGCAAAATGTGTTTGAAAATTGTGTTCGTAGGTTGATTTGCTCATGCGTGGAGGCATACGTAGGTAGAGGTTCCACTGTACTGTATACAAGAGGTTGTAATAAGGTAATGCGCTAAATAGACAGTTATATAAAGGTTTGGAATGTATGCGATTTTGTACTTTCATGGAAAGTGCGGAACCAATTAACAGTGTGAGATGATAGACAATTGGATTTATGAAAGAAAAAGCATTAGGCCTGTTTCCCAAAATACTAAATGAAAAATATTGTTACAAAATTGGATGGTAAATACAACACAAGCAAACATGTACATATTGTAAAATTTTTCCTCTAAAAAAACTCTAATAAAGTTTGCTTACATGAAATGCTTATGAACAGTCTCCAGCTTTGATACCTTCTTGAAAAAAACTGCTAAAACATAATTAATTATAAGAATTTTGATCCTTTAAAAACAAAAGAAACTAATATTGAAAATGTTCTCAGCAGAAATGTTTATGAAATGTACTATTACACTGTAATTTTACTCTCAAGGCGACGATGACTGATTAGGATGGTTTATGTCACTGTCCATATGTGAAGATGAATCTGACTTAGTTTCTTTTAATAGGGCCAAATTTATTTGTGGAATGCTTAGAACATTGCAAGGGATATCTTGAAGAGAGCCAGAGACCTAAGTCATCTGTATTTAAATTTTTTTTAGGGAAAGTCCTCTATATCTGCATTATTGTTTACTCAATCGTGGTGATTCTAAAATTAGCCTCTTAACACACGTAAACACTCAAAAAATTATTGTGATAATGTAAGTATTTTTATTCCAGTCCTATTTTAGTTTCTAGAATCTTTATAAGTTACTAATATCATTTTTTTTAGCACGCATTAGTAGCATATGATGAAAAACATACGACAATCGAGAAATTTACTAAGTTTTGATAGCTACCTTGTACTTATACTTTTGCATAATTTATTATCGTCTTGATTTTTGCCTTCTATATCATCTATGTGACACGGATGATCAAACACAGAGCGACGTCTTAATACCCAAATTCATATATAAAAATATACTCAATGAAATATGCTGTCCCAACATAGCATTAACACACTAACATACAAAAACAAAACAAAAAAGCGAAACGATAGGCCGATGAGACTCTTAATGGTCAGTATTGTGGAATATTTTCTTTTTTATAAACATTAGAACTGGAAAGTTTTTTCTCACAGTCAAAGCATTGTCGGACGTGATATCCATTAAAGTAAACACTTCTGCTACTTGTATAGTCATATATCCATATGATGGATTTATGAATATGCACATAACAGAAATATTTACCTTAAAAATTTAACTTTTTTTTTTTTTTTTTTTTTTTTTTTTTTTTTTTTTTTTAGTAAGGGCAGATCAGCGAAAAGCTTCTAGCATGCGTCTTGGCAGAAGCTAACCTAAAAGCAACCCCACCTGACCTTCGCAAAATACAGTGCAGTGTGTGCCTATGCGCATTTTACGATGTATTTATATGATTTCATATTTTATGTCATCACTTTAAGTAGCATCTCATCACAAAAGCCTTGGATAGTTGACTTTATGAATTTTATGAGTATTAGCTCATGTGTCCTGTACACAATATTCTTAGCAATATGTTTTATTAAGTTTTTTTGCTGATTTTAGCACTTAATGTATTTAAAAATCACTAACCTCATTGAACTAAATGCATTTTCCTTAATGATCGTTACCAATATAAATGAGGTCCAATTAAAAAAAAAAAAAAAAAAAAAAAGCCGACTTAACCTAGCCTAGTTTTGAACATCCTTACACAATTTTTATACTTCTATTATGCATGTGAGTGGTTTCGTTGTATCCAACTTAAGATAAATTCTACTCCTCAAAGTTAACTGAATTTCGTATACAAAAAAAAAAAAAAGCTGTTAGAAATACAGAAAGTTGCTTAGACCCAATGCAACTATTTTACCGAAACATAAACATACTTCTCAGACTAAATTGACGTTTTGTACATACACGCAAGAAGTTCGTAGGATGTAATACATCTCACTTGACCGTAAAAGGTAAGTACATTGACGATCACGATTATAATTCACAATACTAACAAACACTAAATGCACCGATTACGAAAGCAAATACTACAAATACTCAGCAAATCTGCTCTTCAGACGATAACCTTGTCACGTTGA
>JAXCGZ010008523.1:0-32223 GCA_037179515.1 Halocaridina rubra
AGATATTGCTGTTCGGCTAATTGTTTAACAATCTAGTAAATAATCTGTATGTAATAGCTTGGCCCATGACACCAGCCGCCCGTTGCAGTACTCTAACTTAGGATCTTTAGGACTTGACTAGGGCTGTCCTGGATAGCTCGATGTCAAGTCTTCCTTCAGTTACTGTTCACTTCCTATGTCTACATCTACACCAAATATTCTGGAGTATTTATTACACATCTATTATCCCTTAACATCTAACAAGTCACAACACTCATCTTTATTTTTATATGCTTTATGTTTTCTTCATGTCCTGGCCCGATGAGGGCAATTTCATTTGCCCGTCCCAGTATCAATCTATTAAAGAAAATTTAATCAAGTATGTACCCTCCATTTATTGGTCAGTGTCAGACGGATTTTGTGTCAGCTGCCTGTGTCATGTCCTACAATCAGCCAAGTCCACATGTAGTTAAGGGTGACAGCAACGATGGAAGTAACAGGCCAGAAGTGAAAGGATACCTTTTAGACCCCAGGATTAAAAATCTAATGGGGATATTATCAATACAAGCCAATAAACTTTAAATGATATCTGCCCACCCTCACACACACATACACAGAATATCATATACTGTAATTTACATACTAGTATAAAAGTTTACCAGAATATAGGGATCACTTTCTCTCAGGAACACCTGCATCGATCAACGAGAGCGACAAAGGGTACTGTCAACGTCTTTTTAGGGGAATTATCATCTATCGACAAGAAAAGAAATTCACCAGCAGAATTTTAAATTAAAGGGCTAAACAGACGATCAATATTACTGACAGTATTTCCTTTACTGGCATTATTACTGTCGGTGTGTCCATCATATGGATGTAGTAGTTCACACCAATAGAATAGTGTCAGTATTTTTACTGACAGTAATAATGATCATCTGTACCCCCCTTAAGTGTTGAGGCGTACCCTGTGGAGTTCTGAATGAGGGGATGGCGTGGAGGGAAGAAACCGAAAAGGGGAAAAAATGGTTTAATGGGGATTCCCAAAGTATATAGCCATTCATCAGTTGAAAAAAATGAGTTTGCTTACTTGGAATTATTTCTAATACCTAATAAATTGTAAGCTGAATGTTTTCAGAGTTATGTTACACAGTATTAGCTAATACATTCGATTTTGAGGTATCTGTGTATGGATTCCCCTCCCAATTACATCTCCCTCTAACATCATTCTCGATCCCTTCTATATTATTGCTGATTCCATTCGTCCCTTGCTTATCATTACTTACCTGTGTCTCATATTCCTTGTGTCTCTTGCTTTTAATCTCCATTTCATTATTTCAAACACCAAAGGATCCTTCCCTTTCTTTATCTTACGTTTCCCCTTTAATCCCATAACCTACATTTTAGTGTTCAATCATCTCCCCTTTTTGTAATGGCTCGCTTCCTCTTATCTTCTCATGTGTCTAGCGCTTACCCTGAAAATCTAGGAGTCCCCTTCTTTCAATTAGCGAATGAAACAGTATGACGGTGTTGGCAGCAATATCGATGAGGTTCGTTAATGAGTTTTGGATCTCCATTATATATATATATATATATATATATATATATATATATATATATATATATATATATATATATATATATATATATATATAAATATATATATATATATATATATATATATATATATATATATATATATATATATATATATATATATATATATATATATATATATATATATATATATATATATATATATATATATATATATATATATATATATATATATATATATATATATATATATATATATATATATATATATATATATATATATATATATATATATATATATATATATATATATATATATATATATATATATATATATATATAATTCCGTATGTCAAGGCGCTACCAACTACACCACCTAAGGTAGAATAGAATAAACAAACCTCTCAGCTAACTGCTACACTAGAGAATGACCACATTCAACTTAAAGCTTTATTCACTTTACTGTTTTTTCTCAACCTCGCTCGTGGCTCGTTTTCGCATTTAATTCAAGTTCCATGCTATATAGACATAATATATAATATAATAAAACACATTAACATTCTTCACTGTTTCTCTAAACCTTATTTTCTCGATTTGGTATAATTTGTTTGGAGCACTTCAAAATAATTTTCAATTTTTTCTCAGTTACTCCTCTTAGCTTCTTGGCAACCCTTTATCCCCAATAAGCTAAGAGGAGTAGTTGAGGTACATGTGGATCGTGGTGAATACGTGTTTCTTGGCTCGGCCATCCCCCTTACAAGGGGACACGAGGCCATGTATATGTATGTATGTACGTAATGAAGGAAATATTTTCAAATAAGTATGTCATTATCTTATTCATTTATTAAAATGGGCATTCACCTAATATGCTAATTATGTATATATTCACCTCAAATAGAAATGGAAATTGTAATTACTTTCATAATTAATGCTAGCCTTTTTTCTGTTAAAACTCTGCAATAAAAATGCATGTGCATATGTTTCCTTCCCAGGCAATGATATTAATATAAAAAAAATATAATAGGGTTGCATATAAAAAAAATAAAAAAAAGCTCTCTACTGCTTCCAACGCTTTGTTGAGAGAATGAATATTTACTTATTTTTGTTTCTATTCCAAAGCGAATATGCCTTAGGCGTTGATATGCAGAGCTATATTTATCGCAAAATAACTCAAGGCGAAATATCTAAACTTATAAACATAAAACAAATTTAGGATTCTGCAAATTTCCAATTTAGAGAGCTTCCAACCACTTAAAGACAACAGAGTAAAAATTAATTTAAAAAGTATGAGAAAATAATGTAGATCCAGAGACTGAAGGACTGCAGAGCCTTAAGGGGGGTTTACACGGTCAAACGGTTCGTCGAATGCGGTTCAACAGACAAGTGTTTGAAGTGATGTTCGAACGTGTAAACGGGGTATTTGGTTGTCGAACACGTTCGACAAACGTGTTCGACAACCAAATACCCCGTTCACACGTTCGAATATCACTTCAAACACTTGTCTGTCGAACCGCGTTCGACGAACCGTTTGACCGTGTAAACCCCCCTTTATTAAATATGTCAAAACTCGGCAGTCCAGTTGTTAATTATCATCAAATCAGTGACGATAATATTGAGATTTTGACGTATTCTGATGGCAGGAAATCACTTGGATTTCTTATACCAACTGATAGGGTTGCATAATCAATATTCTATCTAGCTATCTATATACAGTGGCCTCATTCTCCCTTACAAGGGGGTGGCCGAGCCAAAGAACACAACCACAACGAGCCAAGACACATACAAATTTCTCCTGATGGAATTCTTACTTGATAACTTCTCCGCGAGCCTTTAGCGATTTAAAGTAAAAAAATATTAGAACTTATCTGCGTATATATATATATATATATATATATATATATATATATATATATATATATATATATATATATATATATATATATATATATATATATTATTATTTTTTTTTTTTTTTTTTTGTTTTTTTTTTTTAAGACAGCTTTTACTCGTATGTCTCCAAAATAATTTAAGAAACGCCTGTAAATTTTCAATGGCATTTCCATTTACTCATTCTAAATATACATTTTAAATATACTGTTTACAATGAACTAGAATAAAGTAATTATAGTCAACATATGTCGGTCTGCCAGTCTAATACAATGCTTGAATGAGTAAATCAGCCTGTAGTACATACAGAACAATGATAATCGATAGTTTTGTATCGTATTCCAGAACGCTACATGAATAAAGAAAGATGAGAGTGAATATTCTGTGAATCCTGACAGCAATCCGCACCTAAAGGTTCAACGCTTTAAAGTAACTTTTCATACTGCTTTTGATTAAGTCAACCATAAACGGGATAGAAGTCTAGTGGTTGGCTTTGGTGCCTAGCGAAATGGAAGTCAAGTGGATATTATGTTAAGAAGATCAAGTTTCTGCAATTCAAGAAAGATATCTTCACATCTGGGTGCACAGAATACACCAAGGCTCATCATTTTAGCCAGTACATCAACACGGAAAAGATATTAACTATATGACCAGAGAAGGAAAACTCTGCACGTTTGCCAAAAGTTTCCTCCAGCAGTTTGTCTTTGAATTCCAGAAAGGGGTAAGATAAACGACATGCCATTTATTACACTACAGTGGAGTTTATCTAGCGAATGACCCTTCATAAATTCTCTCATGACTTAAACTAATACCCCATTTTTTTTTTTTTTTAATCTTTAGAACGCCAGTAATCTAGAATTTGTCGAGGATGATGATGGCGTTAAACATAACACAATTTTAGGTTCAGTCTCTCTCTCTCTCTCTCTCTCTCTCTCTCTCTCTCTCTCTCTCTCTCTCTCTCTCTCTCTCTCTCTCTCTCTCTCTCTCTCTCTGACTCGTGTAAAAATCCGCGTTTTTTGTTTCACAGTTAACAAAACATAGTGACCGCATCGTTGCTCATGTCCCAATTCATCATCAGAGCTCATCACAGAGACTGTCAACACCGACAGTGCAAATATCAAACACGATTGCGATTGAAAATTAGTTATCATCAAAATTATGACCAATTTATTTTTCACTGGATACATCGCGTATATATTATTGTCGATCTGGAAAAATCAATCTTAATCGAGATGAGAGTCAAATTGTGTCACAAATTCGTATAAATAAATAAATTATGAAATCTTTTATAGAGATGCTAACAGTAGATAAATAATCACAATAAATTTACGGGACGACAAAAATGAAAAAGGTACTACTACTACTACTACTACTACTACTACTAATAATAATAATAATAATAATAATAATAATAATAATAATAATAATAATAATAATAATAATAATAATAATAATAATAATAATAATAATTTTTATTATTATTTATTATTATTATTATTATTATTATTATTATTATTATTATTATTATTATTATTATTATTATTATTATTATTATAATGCGTTAGAATTCTTTATGCAAGATTAAAGTACTAAAAAACTTTAAAAGTATAATTTTATCCACACTTGAAAGAACACAATTAAATAAAAATCAATGTCTCTAAAATATGTCTTCAGCCATAACTTAAGCTTTTTTAGCGTAAGTGTCTGGGTTTAATGTAACCTTAAACTGAAGGGAATGGAGGAATGATAAGTTTTACTTGCTTATCTAATGGAAGGTTCGTCTATGTTTTATCCTGTTTATATATTATAGAGCTTGGGAGCTCATTCCTTAAGGGGGGTTTACACGGTCAAACGGTTCGTCGAACGCGGTTTGACAGACAAGTGTTTGAAGTGATGTTCGAACGTTCGAACATCACTTCAAACACTTGTCTGTAGAACCGCGTTCGACGAACCGCTTGACCGTGTAAATCCCCCTTTATATAAACTTTACTTGGTATTGTGGTTATCAACGACTTAAATATAATATATAAATATATATATATATATATATATATATATATATATATATATATATATATATATATATATATATATATATATATATATATATATATATATATATATATATATATAAATATATATATATATATATATATATATATATATATATATATATATATATATATATATATATATATATATATATATATATATATAAATATATATATATATATATATATATATATATATATATATATATATATATATATATATATATATATATATATATATATATATATATATATATATATATATATATATATATATATATATATATATATATAATAAACTAGAGAAACAGGCAAACGAAGAATGTTTCTTATATGAGAATGCATTATAACCACAAAAGGATTTTGATTTTAAAGGAAAAGCATATGCTCTAATATAAAAACGGAATCTGCATATGACTTGCACATAAACCAGAGGAGCAAGTAACTTATAGATGACTGTAAGTGAAGTCGAACATGGAGATTTGTAGCTCGCGGATTGGACGGTGCAGCGACTACTTCTTCCCATCTACCTCCAGACTCTGGAGCTCTCTTCCACCTTCTGTCTTTCCTAATTCTTATGACCTACATTCCTTCAAACAGCGGATCTATCGTCATTTCTGTTGTTTTCCTTTTTGTAACATTACCTCACCTCTACCTTGTCCTTAACCTTTTTCTTTTCCTTCGTCTTGGTGTTTTCTCGTGCCCTGGTCTTTATTGATGAGGGCAGTTTTTGTCTGTCCCGGTGTCACACTCATAAAATAAAACAAGGATTCTGTATTGTCGATAAAATACAGGATCTCATTTTCTGTTCCAGAGTTGGAGAATATCGTAACAGGGTAAAATAGTAAATTTTACACTAAAATAACGACCACCCTCAACTTAACTGGCCTCACACAAAAAGACATATTCGCAAACATCACTGCAGCAAATAAAGGATATATTTTACACCCTATGGCATAATTATCTTTATGTCCAAACATTTCTCTTCACAGATAACAGATGTTCCTAGAAAACCAAAACTAGTTGTATACCACTAACTCAATATTTACTAAACTCGCAGAATAAAACAATCCGAGTTTAGCAATAACGTTTTGCGTATGGTAAATATGAGCCTACCAACGGCCAACCCATGGTGGGTATGCCGCTCTTCGTTCGATCAGCGATGTTAAGCCCTTTTGGATCTGGTCAGTACTTGGATGGGTGTCCACCGGGAACATTAGACCCTGTTGGCATACAAGTGGACTGCGGTAGTAATAGTGTGCTTGATCAGAGAATTGACGGATCCATGTTTGAGTCACGGCGGGGCGTTAGGAAGGGCATCCAGCATTCATACCCAGGCATCAATCCGTCTCCGTCAACCCATAATTGGGGACCATTTGTGATATATAACACTTAAAAGAAAAAAAGATTAAATAACCTCAATAAAACAATTCGTGAGAATATTCTGTACCACCCACACACCTTAAGGAGGGTTTACACGGTCAAACGGTTCGTCGAACGCGGTTCGACAGACAAGTGCTTGAAGTGATGTTCGAACGTGGGAACGGGGTATTTGGTGGTCGAACACGTTCGACAAACGTGTTCGACAACCAAATACCCCGTTCACACGTTCGAACATCACTTCAAACACTTGTCTGTCGAACCGCGTTCGACGCACCGCTTGACCGTGTAAACCGCCCTTTACATGTTGAAAAAGAATCTACTAAATAGATGATATCAAAAGAGATTTGGGCCACATTCAGCAGTGTCGTGTTTACCAAGGAATGAGAACATTAACTAAGTGGGTGTGAGTTGGCCCTTCAGTGGAATTCAGGCCACTCTAAACTTAATTGTTTCTTATCTACTAGACATCATGGAGCATGGCGTGGCCTGTTCAATAAAGCCAAATTCTTAGATTAAACTGAACAAACTTAAATTTATCTCAAGCCATCGAGTTGGTGAAAAAGAATTACAGAGAAGCAATCATAGGCCTGATTTCTTAAATAGTGTAAACCTAGGATATCATATTGTTAGTTAGCTAGACACACACAAATGGATTTCATAAACGCATCTGACGCGGTTCTGTGTATGGCTAGGATCCCGTACGGGATCCTAGCCATACACAGACCCGCGTCAGATGCGTTTATGAAATCCATGTGTGTGTGTCTAGCTAACTAACTATATGGTATCCTAGGTTAACACTGTTTAAGAAATTGGGCCATAGTCTTAGCTCACCAAATTTCTGTCAGCTCAAGAGGGCACAAAACTGAAAAGTACTTTCGATATAAAACTGATATATATCACAGAACTGACATTCGCAGAGGCTATACCCTAAAGGCTTCCGGACACTTATGATAAAATACGAGGCATCAAACTTTTTAAAGAGAAAAGGCTACCGAAAAACAAAGCAATCGAGATGATGACCCACAATATCTTTAAGTAACATCGTACAGCCAGCCAAAGGCCTAAGCCTCTCGCGAGTAAGAAAGTTGGTGCATAAAATTCTAAGAATGAGATTCCACTGAGAGAGAGAGAGAGAGAGAGAGAGAGAGAGAGAGAGAGAGAGAGAGAGAGAGAGAGAGAGAGAGAGAGAGAGAGAGAGAGAGAGAGAGAGAGAATTTTGTCACATAAGAGGCTCAAGCGGTAGCGTCCGTGACTCTGAGGCGTTAGGTCGAGGGTTCGCGCCCCGTTACGGTCTGAGGTTAGCAAGGGCATGCACTCAGGGTAACGATTACATCTGCCAAAAGAAGTCCTCCGCAAGAAGGCAAACGTCCTAGCCCTTTGCATAAAAGGGAGTCCTTGACGTAAAGTCGGAACAACAGAGGTAGCTAAAATATTAATCAGAAAATTCACATAGGGAGCACGAAAGAGGTGAAAGGGTCTATAATTATGAGAAGAAATTTAAATATGTGATTTCAGGACTATATGAGATTATGTCAGTTCGTTTTGCAGTATAAGAAAGTGTCACATAATCGTAAATAAAGGAAAACAATTAACGGCCTAACTATATATCTACTTGATCGCTACGAAGCTTAAACAATATATATATATATATATATATATATATATATATATATATATATATATATATATATATATATATATATATATATATATATATATATATATATATATATATATATATTATACATATATATATATATATATATATATATATATATATATATATATATATATATATATATATATATATATATTTAAATATATATATATATATATATATATATATATATATATATATATATATATATATATATATATATATATATATATATATATATATATATATATAAGTTTAGATACACAACACATAGGTTGACTGGGTCCACCTGAGATGAGCACTATTAATACATATAAAATGAAAAGAAATATGTTATATATCCCAAGCTGCTCAAGACAAGCCCTTCAAAGGTTAAAAAAAAAAACTGTGGGAGCTTGTATGAAAACTTAATGTTACTGTTAAGGGCGGTTTATACGGTCAAACGGTTCGTCGAACGCGGTTCGACAGACAAGTGTTTGAAGTGATGTTCGAACGTGTGAACGGGGTATTTGGTTGTCGAACACGTTACCCCGTTCACACGTTCGAACATCACTTCAAACACTTGTCTGTCGAACCGCGTTCGACGAACCGTTTGACCGTGTAAACCGCCCTTTACTATGCCCTTTTAATATGGAAGTCGACTTAGCGTACGACTCCTATTTATAGATAAGTAAAGAAAACCAATGGTTCAAAGAATACATTTACCAACAAATATAAATAAATATGTATTAGTCATGTATTATTTTAATCTCTTAAACTTATCTGCAAAAATATTCATTTCAATACTTATCAATAGGCTGTAATACGATATGAAAACACAGTGTGCACTTTAGTTTTCAAAAACACGTGAGACACGAAACTTTCAAACGTCTGACTAAACATGTTATAAGATTAAAAAATTTGTTTCTCCCGTAAACAATGTTTGTTTATTTTTGCATACTTTCTCTTACGTCAGCATATTCTGAAATGAAGTTGCAAAGGTAATATCCACATGAAATGACTTCATGCAAATATCCACCAACTCTATAAATATATATATATGTCATCCATCCATCGAGTGAACTCCAATCCCCCCCCCCCGATAATTGAAAAGGGGGGATAAATATGCATCGGGAGCATTATATAAACGAATTGTTGCCATGTGGGTTAGTGGCAACAAAATACAAACAAATAAATATATACGGTGTAAGCACTCGCTCCACCATACTTAATGGGGTCAGACTACGTACGGAGTTTAAAGAAGCTACCGTGTGAGGGAGCATAACCTAACGACTTGAAAGAATGTTAGAGGTGTTTGAGAATGGAATTTTGCGAAGAATATGTGGTCTAGTTAGAGATGAAGTTTCTGGAGAGTGGAGAAGGCGTCATAACATCGAACTGAGAGAGCTGACTGGACTGCCACCAGTGACCAGCATCATTAGAGGGAGGAGATTGACATGGGCAGGCCATGTAGCCAGAATGGCATACAATAGCATTGTGGGAGGTATTGCAAGGGGATTGCCTGTTGGTAGGAGACCTGTTGAGAGACCTCGACATAGATGGGAGGACAGTGTAAAGAGGGATGTGGCCATTTTAGGAATGGAAGACCCAAATAATTGGTGGAATGAAGCGATGGACCGTAACCAGTGGAGGCTTCTTGTAGTGGCGGCAAGGGACCACAGAGGCCCGTAGCCAGCATATATATATATATATATATATATATATATATATAATATTATATATATATATATATATATATATATATATATATATATATATATATATATATATATATATTGCGTATATAAAATAAGAGATCTAACACTTACCATATTAACTCGAATTCGTCACAATTCCAACTCACCTGCAGAGATAAGAAAAAAATATCACCTATGGGTAATTACTATTTTACTTGATATGGACGAGGGTCCAAGTCTGTCTCCATGATGTCTAGTAACTGTAACTTCGGTACGAAAAAACATAATATTAAAACATTTATCTTTAAGGACAATAAGTGAAGTCTCATGAAGTAAGAAGCATTGGATGCCAATGCAGAATTATAAAATAAAACCATTAAGTTTCATCACTGACATCACTTTCAACTCCCAGGTGCATGATTGCACACAAAACTGTACGAAATAATATGAACTTTTAAAAGTACATTATGTACAAAATTATATATTTGGCTGGTAATATTAATAAACAAAATTCATATGTAACTGAGACCGTTGTTATCGTAGCATTCACTCGCTCTTATATCAGAAGAGTCTAAGTGCCCTGGGAGGTGTTCTCTCTCTCTCTCTCTCTCTCTCTCTCTCTCTCTCTCTCTCTCTCTCTCTCCTCTCTCTCTCTCTCTCTCTCTCTCTCTCTCTCTCTCTCTCTCTCTCTCTCCTCTATATATATATATATATATATATATATATATATATATATATATATATATATATATATATATATATATATACACACACACACTATACATATTTTCTCTTTTGAAATACTCTTCTTAACCAATTCGAGAAAACGATAGAGAGAGAGAGAGAGAGAGAGAGAGAGAGAGAGAGAGAGAGAGAGAGAGAGAGAGAGAGAGAGAGAGAGAGAGAGGAGAGAGAGAGAGAGAGAGAGAGAGAGAGAGAGAGAGAGAGAGAGAGAGAGAGAGAGAGAGAGAGAGATATTAATTACACTCTCTGAAAAAGAAAATAATGTTCGTCCTTTTGATCGTTGCAGAATTCTGGAAGAGTTGAATATTCAACCTTTCCCTCCTGCCCCCTTTTAAGTAGAGTGAAAAAAAAAAAGAAAACAGAAAAAACAAGCACTTCCTTGAATATGGAAAAATACATCATCCACGAAAAAATAAATAATTCGAGATGAAACTTTGTGCTTGAGAATGGGCCAGTTAAGACTCGAAATATATCGGTATTTTTTCTGTTGTTACACTGATGGGTTTCTTTACCTTTTACCTAAAAGTACGTCTCAGGTAAAGCATACATAGAGAACAAAAGTCCTCAAGAGATGTAACTGAAAAGGGAGATACAGAAATATAATGTTCTGTGTGAACTGTTATCCTGAACAATGAACAAATCTTCTTTAACAGTAAAGAACAAGTGAACAACGTTAACGCTTGCTTAACGGATATAGTAGCCTATAGCGCTTAGCACAAGCTACCGGCCTTAAAATCACCAAAGCTAACCTTCTGGAGGTTAGTTATAAATAGCCACCCCATATCAAGATGGTAAAAAGCTATCTACCTATCAATAGGATGGATTCGGTTTTACGTCACGAACTCCTTATTCTACTAAGGGCTAGGACGGTTGCCTTCTTACGAAGGACTTGCTTTGGCAGATGTAATCGTTACCCTGAGTGTATGCCCTTACTAACCTCAGTCCGTGACAGGGCGCGAGCCCTCGATCTGCCGCCTCAGAGTCCCAGACGCTACCATTTTGCCACGGAGACTACTATCTACCTATCAATAAATACTAATATATATATATATATATATATATATATATATATATATATATATATATATATATATATATATATATATATATATATATATATATATATATATATATATATATATAACCTCACATATCCGCACAATTATAAAACTCCTTGCTATCCCTTCCATTACAATGGCCCGTGATGCAAATGTGTTGGGATAGACGTCACTTTTTCATGATTTACAGACAGTTCCAAGTCATTTTTCATAAGATCATCGTAGCATGAAATGGCTGAGGACAGGAACGTATGATTTATAGCGAATAGCAAACGTTCCTGTATAACAAAAATGACTTTGAAGGGAATAAAATAAAAGTTTACGCATAAATAAAAATGATGAAAGTAAGAAACTAATAATAATAATAATAATAATAATAATAATAATAATAATAATAATAATAATAATAATAATAATAATAATAATAATAATAATAATAATACTAATAATAATAATAATAATAATAAAAATATTGAATTTATGAGCATAAGCAAATTTAATGTCCATTTCCTCTAAAGAAGGGATCTAACCCCATGCTTCTGTATAGCAAGGTCTTTGTGTAAGAATTTAATGTAAGTTTGGAAGATAAAAAATAAAAAATAAAGACATACAGGAACACAAGATAATAGGTGGCATTATATATATATATATATATATATATATATATATATAATATATATATATATATATATATATATATATATATATATATATATATATATTATACTTTCTATTAGTGAGGTTTGATATCCTATTTTCGAAAGAGAAAAAAGATCACTAGAAAAATATTCTAGTAATATGAAAATAGCTATAAATGGTATTCGATCAAAGAATATGTTTATAAATTGCAAGCAAATATTAGCATGGACTTCACCTCCTGCACTAACATTACGTCTTTTCAAGTTTATTAGCGATGAAACTAAACATGTGAACATGAAAACGTGTTCAAAATCTCTGCTATCAGTGACCATCTTTAAAGATTTTATCCAAAATAAAGGGATTATATATAATCCGGTTTTACATCACGGACCCCCTTTTCTATAAAAGGGCTAGGACGGTTTTGTCAACTGCAACCGTTTCATGAGTGAATAAGTAACTCATCAATTCACAAATTTAAAAACTGTACCACGAATCCCACGAAAAAATAATAATAATAACGTAGGTCACAGGGCAGAAGTAGCAACATGTAGTAGGTTGGCCCATGGCAACAACCGCCCGTTGTGATACTACACCTGAAGGGTTTTGTGGACTTAGATAAGTCTGTCCTGGGCAGTTCGGTGTTAAGTCTTCCTTCAGTTATGGTTCTCTTTCTATGCCTACATCAACACCGAATATTCTTGGATATTCGTTACACATGTCTTATTAGCCCTTCACATCTGACAAGTCACAACATTCCCCATCTCTATTTCTCTTTATGATTTTTTCGTGCTCAGGCCTGATGGTAGATTTATTTATATTATTTTTTTTTTTTTTTGCTGTCCTGGTGTCACAATCATAAAAAAAAAACTTGCCAATCTTTCAAGGTCACATGGTGACAGTAAAGCTTAATTATGGCAGTAGCAGCAACGATGGCCCCCAAGCCTCGTGGCCTCTTATAATTCGAAAGATGTGCAAGGAACATTTGAGCTGTTATCGGCCTAATAAAGCAAAATTACCTGCATCCGAACTATGACTATATGATTTATGGTTCGGTTTTACGTCTCGAACTCCCTTTTCTACTAAGGGCTAGAACGGATGCCTTCTTGCGAAGGACTTGTTTTGGCAAGTGTAATCGTTACCCTGAGTGTATGCCCTTACTAACCTCAGTCCGTGCGTGACGGGGCGCGAACCCTCGACCTGCCGCCTCAGAGTCGCGGACGCTACCTATCAGCCACGGAGACTACGCATCCGAACTATGACTCTATAATCATGTGATCTTTGTGTTAGATCGTTGGTTGTTAGACGATTGGGCTGGATTTATTAACGCCTTCGGGTGAGATATTAGCTGGTGAATGCAACAGCCGACCGTTGCGATACTACAGCTGAAGGTGTTTAGACTTGTAAAGGACTGTCCTAGATTATTCGATGTTAAGTCTTCCTTTAGTTAAGGATCCTTTTCTATGCATATATCTTCACAGTATATGCTTGTTTATTCGTTACAGTTACTATCCCCTCATATCTGACAAGTCACAACACTCCCCAACACTTTTTTATTTTTTGTTTCTTCGTGGCCAGGCCCGATGGGAGCAATATTCTTCGCCCGTCCTGGCGTTACACTCAAAATAAAAATTAATGTTCTCATTGTTCTTCTGTAGTCACCGTGGCTCAAGTGGTAGCGTCCGCGACCTGGAGGCGTCAGGTCGAGGGTTCGCGCCCCGTCACGGTCTGAGGTCAGCAAAGGCATGCACTCAGGATAACGATTATATCTGCCAAAACAAGTCCTTCGCAAGAAGGCAACTGTCCAAGCCCTTGGTAGAAAAGAGAGTCCGTGACGTAAAACCGGAATCTTACTGAGTCATGCCACCTATTTATATCACGATCATTCCAAGGTCATCCGAACACTGCCACTGTGGCAATTACCATCAATTACTCTCCTCAAGTTAAAACATAGAGAAACCTTTACTCTTGAATTACGTTTACAGATCTCTAACTGACAATTAAAAAATTCATAATAGCCTAATCTCATATGTCGAGAAAGAAGAAGAAGAAGACGAAAAGGTAAGAAGAAGAAGAAGAAGAAGAAGAAGAAGAAGAAGAAGAAGAAGAATTCATACAAATATAGTAATATTTCGACAACGACCGAGATATTTACCGAGGTTACAGCTTAAACGTTAATCTACTGAAGTTGTATTTTCAGCCTTCTGCAGACCTCTTTCCACATATGCGTCTCACAGAACAGTTGACAATAATTGGTACTTAAGCAACACAAGTGCTCATTTAAGACCAGGTTCACCATCTCAACAACCCTATTTTCCTCTGACGAGTGTCTGAAACGATACTGAATGGTAGGTATAAGAAGAGGTTAGTGGAGCACTAGAAACCGTCGCAATATTTTCCAATTACGCAAGACGCCAGTGATACGAATATCATAAAATTATTTATAAAGGCATTATTACCGGTATTTACTAGTAGAGCCACTCAGTTGATGAGGTTGAGTCTGACGTAATAAAATCATTAATAAGCGCTGTCTTAGAAATTAAATACTCCAGTTGAATGACATTTAGCAGACAGTGATGAGCAGTAAGACCTTTCAATTACACTGCTTATCTTGTGAACTACCTTCAATTATCCATTTACAAAATTCATAGTTTTGAACTTCCACCACTGTGAAAAATCATGCACACACATATAGTATATACATACATACATGAAAAAAAAAGATATATACACATACGTTCCTTCATTTCAAACTCCTCCATTATATATAAAAATGTATTGTGAAAGTAACCATTCTTCTCTCATAATTGTTTCACTGACAGGAAACTAGCATAGGCTAAGTATATCCGAATTTGGCGAAATATTGTAGGCCTATTTATTTATTACTTATCTATATTTAACCGTGGCTCAAGCGGTAGCGTCCGCGACTTTGAGGCGTCAGGTCGAGGGTTCGCGCCCCGTCACGACCTGAGATTAGCAAGGGCGTGCAATCAGGGTAGCGATTACATCTGCCAAAACAAGTCCTTCGCATGAAGGCAACCGTCCTAGCCCTTGGTAGAAAAGGGTGTCCGTGACGTAAAACCGGAGCAAACTATGCTTAACCTCAAACTACTTCAAAATGATTCGATTCGCTCTAAAAGCAATAAATAGATAAAAACAAAACAGTGAAGGCAATCAATCTCAGAATAAGCACCCGAAGTCGTTTATAAGTGCTACATCTGGGATTGAGGTTAGGTTATGTTAGGCTAAGCTAACGCTACCTGACATTGGCCTAATCTAACAATACCTCAATATTAGATTGAACACCTAAATATTATCATCAGGTGCCTATTCTTGGATGGTTCCAAAACAAAACCATGTTTTTCTGAAACATTGACACGTGACCGAATAAATATTCCACTTCTTTACATTTTGAAGTGCCAGTTCCAGTTTTACGTCACGGACTCCCTTTTCAACCAAGGGCTAGGACGATTGCCTTCTTGCGAAGGACTTGTTTTTGGCAGGTGTAATCGTTACCCTGAGTGCATGCCCTTGCTAACCTCAGACCGTGACGGTGCGCGAACCCTCGACCTGACGCCTCAGAGCCGCAACACATGAAAACAAATTTAAGTTAAACATATATCACTAAAAGTTATGACATCAACTTACCTTGAAAAGCTGGCGGACTGTGAAAACCAAATCTTCATTATTACTTTGCCGCCATGTAGAAACAAACAAACGAGATCACATTGTCATAATTGGTCAAAATAAAAGAATTTTCACAAGTCTTCACATCAGAGGTTGATAGTCCCGAAGCGCCATTTTGGAACGCGTTCAAGAAGAGTCTCATTTTTAACTTCCGTTCATCGTGGAAATCCTTATTTTCCTTTACTATTCCTAACCCAGTAATATATTTGGAACTTGCTTCCTACTAATTTTTCTAAATAAACCTTTGAGAGTATAATTACAGTTAAACGGATAATCAATGAAGTCAAGGGGTTAGATGACACAAATAGCAAACAAGAGTAGAAAAGTGCGTTGAGAAGAAGGAAAATGAACGCACCCGACCAACCATTACGTCACGTGTCACTTTAGTAGTACTGCTCAATCACCAAGAGTAAATTTTATTTTTTGTGTGTTCTTTGCTAGCGAGGAATTAATTAATCATAGCTATTACAGAACTATGTCCGTGTTTAGGAAGAACATGGGAGACTCGCTAATTCCAAGAGAAAGGCCATGAAATCAGTGGACAGTCTGTCATTTTACCGGTGGCGAGAAGCAGTGAATCTCCTTAATTTTTTTTTTTTTTTTTTTTTTTTTCTTTTTTTCTTTTATTTTTTAAATGTCAAATGTACAATATTTACAATTGTTAAATGATTACAAAATTACATTGGAAAATTCTTTGGTTAATATATTCTGTATATTACTTGCATAACAAATATTCAAGAACCATTTCAAATAATTAAATTTACCTTTAATTAAACATAAAGTTTCCCATTCAGTCAAGTTCTGTGTACGACTAGTCCATACACAATATAGATAATTACAAATAAGCAGAACTGCAGTGTTCTCATCTCTTCTACTTCTTCCTTTAATATCTAACATTAATAATTTTAGCCAGTTATTATCTTGTACTGAACACATCAAATTAAATTTACTTTTAAACCAATGAAAAATATTTTTTATTCTTATACAAAAATAGAATATATGCATTGTATATTCAGGTTCACCACAAAAGTCACAATTTCCATTATTCTTAATTCCTAACATTTCTAAATGTTTATTTGTGGGTAATTTTTCATGTAAATATTTAAATATAAATTCTCTCTCCCTTAAACCAACCACTGGATGATAAACATTTTTCCATATATTACTCCACTGTAGCAAAGGATAATCTTTCTCTACTAATGGCTGTGACTTAACAAATATAACAGAATATATGTCTTTACTTTTTATATGAGGAAATTTAGCATGTTTACACATTTTTCTTATGTTTTCCACTACACCAGAGTAAAACATGGGACATATATATGATACATCTGAATACTTATTTGTGTTTACTAAATAGCTTAGTCTTATGCTACAATAATAAATATTTAATAGTCTTCCTTCCAAAGTTTCTTTAAGGCTAGTAGCTGTAAGAATTGCAGCAGCTTTATTAAAAACATCTACTATACCAAGACCCCCTTCACTTTTAGGCAAAAGCAAGGTAGCTCTACGGATGGGATGATAGCTTCCCCTCCAAAGATACCTGAATATTAAAACATTTACTTTTTGTGCAAATCTCTTGCTTAATGGAAGTGTATGGGCTACATACCATACTTTCGATAATAAAATACAAATCACAATTATTGCCTTCTGAAAAATTGTAAGATACCTTTGGGCAAGCATACTGATCCGTTTCTCTAGTTTTTCTATTATTATATTCCAATTCATTTCCATAGTCATCTTTTCGTCTTCACAATAAGAAATTCCCAATATCTTTAGATTATATTCTGTTTTAAGCCAACGAAGAGGCCAGTCATTTTTACCATGCCATTTCCCTATCCCAGTTATACTACTTTTATCTCTATTTAAAAGGGCACCACTTGCTTTTTCAAATAAATGTATTTCCTTAAAAACCTCAACTATAGATTCCTCTGTTGATACAAACACAGATGAATCATCTGCAAATCCTTGCATGCAAATTTTCCATCCATTTGGAAGCTGTGGTGATATTATTCTTTTATTATTCTTAATACCTAAAAAGAGAGGTTCTTGGTAAATTACATATAACATCATTGACAGTGGACATCCTTGTCTCACAGATCTCATAATTGGAAAAACATCACTCAACATTCCATTAATACTCAACCGACTGCAACAATCTTTATATAACATTTTCATCCAACTAATATACAAATCTGGAATTCCTAACTTATTCATAATTTTAAACAAAAAATCGTGGTGAACAGTATCAAATGCTTTATTCCAATCTAACTTCATAATGGCCATTGCATAATTATTTTTATGAGTATAATGAATAATGTCTCTAATATTATTATTGCAGTGCACTATTGATCTACCTTTAACACTGCAAAACTGTTCAACAGAGATCAATTTATTCATTACCGTCTTTAATCTGTTGGCCAAAAACTTAGCAATGATTTTATAGTCTACATTCAAGAGTGAAATTGGTCTCCATCCACTCAGTGTTTGATCTTCACTTCCCTTACTCAATAATATTATTATGCCCTCATTTTGTAAGTTCGAAAGTTCCTGTCTGTCCAATATATGTTTTATCACTTCAAAAAAATCATTTCTAATTATTTTCCAAAATTCTTTGTAAAATTCTGATGGTAATCCATCTATTCCTGGCGCTTTCCCTGTACCCATATCTTTAATCACATTCCCTAATTCTAACATACTAATATTACCAATTAAATCGCTACAGTCAATATCATTTAATTTATTACAACATAAATCCAGTAACATATCTTGTAACTGACAGTCACCTTCCACCTTATCATACAAGTTCCCATAAAAATCTTTAGCATGAGTTAAAATTGCTTTAGTATTATTCAATATCTGTCCATTGACGCCTTTTATATTCTGCATTATCTTATTATTTCTATTGACTTTCTCTTTCTTTAATAAATATGGAGACATTTTCTCTCCTTCAATTTTATCTTTCATTCTAGCCCTTATTTTTACTCCTTCACATATTTCATTCTGAATCCTTTCTATTTTATTTTTCACTGAATGTATTATATCAAAGTCTATAATTCCTACATTAGCCTTTTGGTATAATTCTTTTAACCTACATTGTAGTAAGTTTATCAGCCCATATTTTTCTGCTAAGATTTTTTTTGACATTTTAACAAAAAAACTTTTAATTTTCTCCTTGCAATAAATCCACCACTTGATCAAGTTATTAAACTTATACTGCTCTCCTTTTAAGAACTGCCATAGTACGCTAAAATTTTCTTTTACATCCTCTCTATTTAGAATGCTGACATTTAATTTCCACGTACCTTTACCTTTATTAGTTGACAAAAAGTTGATACTAGTAATTACCATACAATGATCTGAAAATGCTATAGGTACTGTTTTACATGAATTTATATGATTAAACAGACTTTTAACATATATTCTATCAATACGGGATGCATAATTTGTCTTAATATATGTATAATCTGTTACATAATTGATACTTGCAGCATCTCTAAAACCAGTCCCTTTAAGTAATTCACAAAATTTTTTTGATATTACAGTTTTATCCAAAGAACTAACATCTTTTACATGAGTTACACTATTAAAATCCCCTGCAAAAATTGTGTCATCTATATTTAGTCTTAAATAATATAATAATCTATCAAAAAAATCTTCTCTCTCTCTTTTCTTATTCGAGCCCGATGGGGCATAAACATTAAGTAAATGAATTTCCTTACCACCAGTTTTTATCTTTAAGCTTAGTATTCTACCTTCATAGTCCATCTCTTGTTTTATAACAGTTATAGGAGACAATCGTTTACTGATCAATATTGCAACACCTCCTTTTAAATAAGTAGTTGGATTTATAAATACTTCATAATATTGCTCTATATGATATAATGAATTTCCTGCCTTAATGTTATGTTCTTGCAACATTATTATGTCTAGTTTATAAAAATTAGCAAGAGAAATTAATTTTAATTCTTTCCTATCGTCATTCAAACCATTGATATTTAGCGTACAAACAGTCAGAGCCATGAAAAAAAATATATATATAAAAGAGAATATAATGTGATAAAAAAAAGAAACATTACCTTGCCAATTTTCGTTTCTTAACATTACTAATTTCCAACTTCTTATTCTTTTTTATTTTGAGTTTACCTCCTTTTTTTACTTTAACAAACCACTGTTCTTCCTTACACTCCTCACTTATCGACATTCCTTCAGAAAATGTTTCTTCACCGGTTTCAGTGCTTGACGATTCGCCATCTTTATCCGTTGTTTCTTTATTTATTTCCGTTATCTCATTATCTTCAAGTATGTCTTCTTTTATAACCTTATCTAGGGCATTACACACTTCTTTGTCCTCTTCATTTACGCTTAATTGAGAAAAAGTTCCTTGATCCATATCTTTATCTGCAGTCCTATGCACTTCCACCGTTGTTACACCCGTTTCCAAGGGTACATCCTCTTTCCTCTTGTTAAGAGATTGATCATCATTTGGGAATGGTTCCTCTTGACTGCTACTAATGTGTGTCCTTTCCTCTTCATTTTCATCTGTGCATTCACTTTCATCTGTACATATTCCACTGGCTAATTGTATTTCTTGTACTAGCGGCTCCTTTGTTTTTTGTTTGTTATCTCCATCCTTTGTTTCATTGTCTGCTCTTCCCTCCTCTAAATTCCCTGTAGAGTTATCTTTATTAGCATTTACCTCTTGAATGGTGTGTCCAGTCCTCTTATTTTCCTCTACGTCTTGTGCACTATTCTTTTTCCTTTGAATATCAGGAAAATCTGTAGTATTATATATATTTATCCTGTCATCTAATTCAAAGTAACAATCAGCGGCCATGTGATTCTCCCTGCCACATTTAAAGCAAGTTTTCTGCTGTCCATTATAGTAGAATACGATATTATGACCGTGAATATTTAATGAGGAGGGTACACTCCTCTTCAATTCCATCCTAGCTGTTCGTATACCATTTAGAAGTCCCTCAGCCTTTCCGTATGCAAACCGGTTTAATCTGATTCCATAAACTTTTCCATAATTCTCAAGAATTCTCTCCAAAATTGCATTATCCATATCAAATGGTGCATAGCGAATGGATATATAAGTATATTGTCTACTAAAATTAATGATTTTTACCGTTTTGCCATTACCAACATCGACATCTTTCTCATCGTACTGATCACAAAAAGCTTGAAAGATGTACGATTTACTAAATTTTAAGACATACTTTGCCTTGCTTATCTGCTGAAATCCAACTATATCATCATGCTTAATTTTCAATACTTCAAAAATTACATTACACACTGCGCTATAATCAGGGCTAAATGAAAAAAAGAGCCCTATGGAGTCCTGTCTCCTAATAGGCGGAGTAAAAGAACTCATCTTACATCAGGCTGTTTATGACGCAAGAATAGTCCTCGGGCATGTTCTCTTTTCGCCCATACCCCAAGGGTACCGCCCACAAAAAATTATGCTTATAAATCTAAAACTGTGCACGATATACAAACACTTATAAGCACAAATCAATCACTGTCACATTAAGCCTAATGACTCAAAAAATAAAGTTCCAAAACGTTCTATTTCACTGAAATAACGAAGAAAAATACAGCGCTTTCAAAACGGTGTTTACAACTCCGCTTCTCCAACTCGACTTTTCTCCTTAATTAGGACGTTTTCCCCTAAATGAAGGTAAGAAACGTCTCTATTCGCATTGGCTGATTGACTGGAGATTATTATTATTATTATTATTATTATTATTATTATTATTATTATTATTATTATTATTATTATTTTTATTATTATCCATTAGTATAAGTCTTTAGCGTTTAATACATGTCAGTGTTTGTTTACACATCTCCGAGCGAATAATTAATATTGTGGTTTCCTTATGTTTTTTTATGTTTTGCAACGGGTTTTCTAGTTATGCTCTCAAGTATTTGTTTAGTTTTCATAATCTCTTGACTTTCTTCCATCATTAGAAGGGAGAGATAGTAGTATATCGGAGTCTCCGGAAGGTGAAAATCACCAAAAAAAAAAGATAATAATAATAATAATTTTTAGGGAATGAAAATTTATAATACTGGAAACGCATAGAAAGATTACTGAATAACTACATACTAATTATCAACTCGAGGATTGAAAATTATATAAAACTTGAAATTTGTGAGTTAAATGAAATTACTGAACGTTTGAAAAAAAATATAAAAACTACCGGAAAGCAATAATCATCAATTATGAAATTGTTTCCTAATTGGAGGTGACGAAATCCTTTTAACCTACCAAATTCTAACCTTGTCTACTGAAATTTGAGCACTGTGGCTCAAGCGCTAGCGTCCGCGACTCTGAGGTGTCAGGTCGAGGGTTCGCGCCTCGTCACGGTCTGAGGTTAGCAAGGGCATGCACTCAGGGTAACGATTACATCTGTCAAAACAAGTCCTTCGCAAGAAGGCAACCGTCCTAGCCCTTGGTTGAAAAGGGAGTCCGTGACGTAAAACTGGAACATATGAATCTTGAGCTTTTCTTATGGTGGCGATTGGTCCCTACAATACGGGCCTACCATGGCCCGTCCACCCCCCGGAAGGACATCTGCAATCATCATCATCTGCCCCTAAATTCGCTTGAGTAACCTAACCTCTTATTATGCTTGGTTTCTTTCAATTTTTCCTTACCCATAGGATAAATCACTCTATGGCTTTCCAGTGTTGTTTTAATGTATATTCCGGTTTTACGTCACGGACTCACTTTTCTACCAAGGGCTGGGACGGTTGCCTTCTTGCGAAGGACTTGTTTTGGCGGATGTAATCGTTACCCTGAGTGCATGCCCTTGCTAACCTCAGACCGTGACGGGGCGCGAATCAATAATAGTATTATTATGGAGTTGATTATGTTATTTAAATTAGTTAGGGAGGAGTCTATGGGGTAAAGTTTCATAGTTTTTTGTCTGGTATTAGTTTAGGTTAGTTTTCCCTCAGGAATAAAGCTGATGTATGGAAAGCATGATTTTCCTTCTTTTTTTTTGTACATTTTATATGCGTTCCATCCCGATATTGCTTTTATATGTTCTAGTACAAGTAGATAATTGGCAATTACTATTGACAATAAAGTTCTGTTTACCAGTGTTTTTTCGTGTGTTCTTAGCATTTTAGTCCAGATGATATGTGCTGAGAAAAGGAGAGTCATGGTAGTTAACGCATTTATGCTAACGAGGCTTATGAATGAATGTATATTCTAATGCCACATGAACATAGTTCTTGAAAATATATTAATAACTCATGAAAGCACATATATTCTATTATTCATTATGACACCATGTGTCATACAGAAAGTAGGAGGGTATCTGCAATTGCGATTAATGAATTAAGATATAGGTTTTAATCATATTCTGCCCGTTCTTGCTTTTTCTAAGTTTTCTTTCTTTTGCCAGAAAGTTTTCAACATAATCAGGAAAGGGAAATTTTCTGGGTAAGTTCAGCGACTGCATATTGTTCATGCACTTCCTCAGTTCTAGTTTATTATCCTCTAACCCCACCTTCATTCCTGTAGAAGAGATAAGGCCCTCAAATCAATATAGTTAATTTTCAATTAGAGCAATGCTGGAAATGAAGGAAAATTGAGTATTATTTAGATGCCTTTTCTAACGCCCTCCCATGACTGCGAAAGCGGGTCGCATCCCGGGACTGTCCTGTTCAGTCCAATTGTAGTATGAACATAATTATCTTTCAGTAAAAACTTGTCCTTTCAAGAACAAGAACAAAGATTGGCGATCTGACTCTCATATTCCATGCAAATATAAACTCTCTGTTTAAGGGATGTACAACACTAATCGTCATTACCTCATCTCTGCCTTGTCCTTAACCTTTTTCTTTTCCTTCGTCTTGGAATTTTCTTCGTGCCCGGGCCTTTATTGATGAGGGCAGTTTTTGCCTGTCCCGGTGTCACACTCATAAAAATAAAAATAAAAATTCAGTCGCAGTGGAGAAGGAAATTTTCTAATTTCATGATGAACTTCATAAGGCTGTTTTGATAAAGTTAAGATAGTAGCACAAATAAAAGTGAAAAAAAGAACATTCCAGTTCTCCCGTGTAGTTAAAGGCCCAATTTTTTAAACAGTGTAAACCTAGGATACCATATTATTAGTTAGCTAGACACACAAATGGATTTCACAAACGCACCTGACGCGGTTCTGTGTATGGCTAGGATTCCGTACGAGATCCTAGCCATACACAGAACCGCGTCAGATGCGTTTATGAAATCCATTTGTGTGTCTAGCTAACTAACAATATGGTATCCTAGGTTTACACTATTTAGGAAATCATATCAAAGTCATTTATATTTCTACTAACCCGATTTTCTCGTCTGCTGTTTTTACGTTATGCTTCAAAAGAAAGGGCATTTGTAAAAAAAAACACACACACACACACACCGCGTTTGTTCAATTACAAAGTTATCAGACGGCTGGACTCTCATATACTCTCTCCTGGTCCACACTAGAACTCGTAAATCTTGAGTTTTTCTCTTGGAAAGTTGGTGTGGCGTGTATCCCAGTTACTTTTTTTTTTTTTTTTTATGATTGTGACACAAGGACGGGCCCAAAAAAAAAAAAAACCTTCATCGGGCCTGGACACGAAGAAAACATAAGAAGAAACTGAGATGGGGAGTATTGTGACTTGTCAGATTTAAAGGGATAACAAGACATGTGTAACAAATATCCAAGCATATTCGGTGTTGATGTAGGCATAGAAAGAGAACCGTAACTGAAGGAAGACTTAACATCGAATTGTCCTACTTGGGCAGAATTCAGAGCGATTTTATACACATTATAATATTTCTCTTAATTTTTTTTTCGGCGAATAAACTGTACTTGTCTGGCTATTTATGCCATATGCATTGTCATTACTTTATAAAAAAAGAAAAAAATTAGATAATAGTTTTTCCTTTATGAGGGGAGGCTATGGTGTTATGAGATTGCTATACTGGGGACACCTACAGTTTTGCGGGCCATACCAATGTTCAAAACCTTCCAATAGATGGCGCTAGGCTCTAACTAGAGAACTGGCGGATGAATACACAACAAAAATGGCGACAATAGGCATACGGAACAATTTTTTACTATCCTAACTAATAATACCTACCTAACCTCTTAGCCAGGAGGGCTTCGCCCCCTGGAACCCCCCATCATATAGGTTAGGGTCGAACTACTTACTTGAGCAGAGGGGTGGGTCGGAGGGGGTGAGGTCGTTGAGCGGCATGGCCCGCAAAACTACCCATATACTGTGTCGGGTTAATGCCAGACCTCCCCCTCCTTTTGTATATCTCTTAGTTAATGCCAGGACTCACCCTCCCATTTCCCATTACAATTGACCTACGAAAAACGTGGGGAAATTACTGAGTAGTTTCCTTGTATCAGAGACTCCAATGTCTTATTTATCTCGCTGCATATTTGTTTGTTTACATTCGATTATAATTTTATTAAAAAAAAATTAATGTTTTCAGAACCGCTGTATATGGCAAAACAAAAATACAACCTGTAATTTAATTAATATAATTTTAAAGGAAAATAGCTGAAGTACTGTTGTCATAATTAAATAATTATACTATTCACTATAGACAATTTCAATGTTAGAATAAGAATTATTTTAAGATTCCCTCACTCTGGAAAAACATGACTGTAAAGCTGTTTTACGTTTTTAAGAATTATTCCCTCACTAGAGAAAAACATGACTGTAAAGCTGTTTTACGTGTATTTAAAAGTAAAGGGGGGTTTACACGGTCAAACGGTTCGTCGAACGCGGTTCACACGTTCGAACATCACTTCAAACACTTGTCTGTCGAACCGCGTTCGACGAACCATTTGACCGTGTAAACCCCCCTTAATACGTTCAACTTCCATTGAAAAGTGTTTCTGATGTTGTTTTCGGAATACTCCAAAAAGTTTTCCTTAGGTAAACGTGATCAATACAGAGAAAGCCGTGAGCATCCACGTGGAAGTGTATATAACATGTCTTAATGATCCTTGAAACTTGTTATGAGAAGAGATGAAGATTGGATTGGTAGAAGGATGATTGAGCTAGAGGTGGAGGGAGTGAGAGGAAGAGGGAGACCACGAAGACGATGGTATGACTCTATACGGGACGACTTGAGAGAGGACCTCATGGAGAGGAAGCATTGAACAAGAGAGAGTGGAAAAGGCTCATAAGAAACCGCAACCCCATATAGATATGGGAAAAGCGAGAGAAGAAGAAGAAAGCTGTTATGAGAAACTGGGGTTTGTTCATCGTGCTCCAGGTCATTCAAAGTTTCTTTCGACCTTTCATTTGTGAAGTAATTATTCTAATTCGGTACCTGGTGGACTCTCTAAATCGTAGAATATAAAAGATGTTGATTCTTCCCTTTCGTGTGCAAAGCAGGTGTTATAGTATTCTTGATTCGATAAGAAAAAGTTTCGTATCACTTGTTTTGTTTTTGCAGCTCGTTTGTGTATTTGTTTTTGGTAACCGAAAAAACTCAGCCATGGTGAGAGTTGACTTTGGATAAATAAAGACGATGATAATATCACTAGCCACATCTTTTATTATCCCTTCACATCTGACAAGTCATTACACTCTCCATCTCTGTTTCTCTTTACTTTATGTATTCTTCGTGTCCAGGCTCGATGAGGGCTGTTTCATTTTATAATTTTTTTTGGCCCGTCCTGGTATCACAATCATATATAAAAAAAATAAAAGCCTTGGGCCAAGGGGAAGAAAAAAGGTTTTTCAGTCGATTTTTGGAAATAATCAAGCCTAGGAAACTGTTCTCGCTAGTATTCTAGTGTCCCTTCTAAGATTTGCTATAATTGAGCAATTCTTTGCAGTAATGCTAGTGGTTCCTTTTTTTTTTTTTTAATGACCCTATCCGATTACAATGTACTGGGGTTCGTTCTTAATTAACCAACCCCTCTTTTCCCCTCAAACCTTATTTTGGGAACAAATTCTTCTCTTAATGGCCTTGAGGGGGATTAATTATGTTTTTTTCTCTATCTATCTATCTATCTATCTATCTACCTATCTATCTATCTATCTATCTATATATTTATCTATCTATCTATCTATCTATCTATCTATCTATCTATCTATCTATCTATCTATCTATCTATCTATATATATATATATTTAATTATTTATTTATTTATCTATCTATCTATCTATCTATCTCTATCTATCTATCTATCTCGATTATTTTGATCTTAGGCCACCAGGATTTACGTTAGTGCAGTATTATCTATAAGCATGGTGAATAAGTATTTTTAGTTTCTTTTATTACCACCAAAGTAGCAATAAATTTATGGTATTTTTTCAGTATTTTTATTATATTTATTTATTTATTTTTTTAATGTTTAAGTGAAGTCTAGAAATATATGATTCCCAAGTAGTAATTGTTTGACAGGTTAATGAATGTTTCCAGCTTTCTTTCCACATCTATATATAACTAATAATGATAGTTTGTTTGTTTGTTTTTGTACGCAGCTTGTTTTCGGTTTCATTTCTAATTTTGTTCGGTTTTAATCGTCCTGTAGGTAAGGAAGTTGTTGGCGCGCTATGATATCGCTAAGATAGACTCCAGTGATAATACACATATGAGAGAGAGAGAGAGAGAGAGAGAGAGAGAGAGAGAGAGAGGAGAGAGAGAGAGAGAGAGAGAGAGAGAGAGAGAGAGAGAGAGAGAGAGAGAGAGAGAGAGAGAGAGAGGACTGAATCTTCCACGAATTAAGATAACCAAGAGTGGGGAGGAAAAAAAAAATCAGACTCATTAACTCCTTAACTGCTGGCTAGTACAGTGTTAACGCGCTGGCTTTGCATTCACGAGGTAGAAAGATCGGTTCCCGTCCAAGACCGAGAGTTTAAGCTGTTTACTGGCAGGTACTGCTGTGGTTGGGTACCACAGTGGAGGGTTGGGGCTTGCCCCGGCTGACGAATACCCATTGTATTGTAATGGAAATAAAGGTTTTCTTTTTTTCTTCTTCTTCTTCAATGAGTAGCGTCCGCGACTCTGAGGCGTCAGGTCGAGGGTTCGCGACCCGTCACGGTCTGAGGTTAGCAAGGGCATGCACTCAGGGTAACGATTACATCTGCCAAAACAAGTCCTTCGCAAGAAGGCAATCGTCTTAGCCCTTGGTAGAAAAGGGAGTCCGTGACGTAAAACCGGAACAGGTTTGTTCACATTTGGAAACTTTTAGCCCCATTCTATCTCAGTGCCAATTGAATTCAAATCTTTTATCTCCGAATTGAATAAAATTATTTCGACCAAAATCGCTTTATGAGTATGGTAATTTCCCCTTTGATTACTGAATGTTTCGGTTTTTACGTCACGGACTCCCTTTTCTATCAAGGGCTAGGACGGTTGCCTTCTTGCGAAGGACTTGTTTTGGCAGATGTAATCGTTACCCTGAGTGCATGCCCTTGCTAACTTCAGACCGTGACGGGGCGCGAACCCTCGACCTGATACCTCAGAGTCGCGGACGCTACCGATTGAGCCACGGTGACTACCCTTTGATTATTGAACATCAATTGCTAATATTCAAAATCTGTGAAACAGTTGTTAAAGATTGTTTTTATACGTCAGAACTATACATATGATCAATAATTTCCAACTTCCATGTGTCCATTAGCATTGGAATTTTTTTTTCTTTCAAATATACAAGGATTCAAGTTTACATCAGTAATAATACTAATGCTCTCTAAAAATTATTTTAATATTCCTAAAAAAATTATTAGAGCTAGATATGGTGTGCAGATGAGTTTATTATTATTATTATTATTATTATTATTATTATTATTATTATTATTATTATTATTATTATTATTATTATTATTATTATTATTATTATTATTATTATTATTATTATTATAATTATTTTTTTGAGCAATGAGACGCAAGATATGATAAGAAAATTACTCTCATCGGGCGTGACACTAGGGAAGCATATTAGAAAAGGTAGGAGCTTAATGACAAGGCGAAAATAACAAATATATAAACAGTAAAAAGGACAGGCTGAAAGAATAGTCAGAGTAATGGAGACATAGGAATAAAGTAATGCTGAAAAAGAAAGCTTAGAGAAATAGAGATAGTGAGTGTTGTGACTTATCAGATGTTATGGGATAACAAGAGACGTTTAATGAATACGCTAGAATATTTTGGTACAGATGTCGGCATAGGTAAGGAACCGTAAAACTGAATGAAGACTTAACATCGAGCTGTCATTAACAGTCCAATTTAAGTCTGAAAAATGTAGAAAAACAATAAATGTGATGATTTAGATTGAAGAGTCGTTGTGCTCTCCTTTCAAGGTATAAGAGCAGCTCGTCCTCCTCTTCCAAGACCGAGAGTTTAAGCTGTTTACTGGCAGGTTACTGCTGTGGCTGGACACCACAGTGGGGGGTTGGGGCTTGCCCCGGCTGACGGATACCCATTGTATAATGAAAATAAAGATTTATTATTATTATATCCTGTGTTCTTACACCTTACCCCTCCTTCCCTTTAGCTCCGTTGAGATGTAGCTGCAGAGACTGATAAGGTGAGCAGGCGCTAATTAACGAAGTTAAACGCTATTCCTGAGATCAAAGCCGAAGGGAGGTTATTAATGGGCCAGGTAACATGATGAAGACGGAACTTACCACCTTGCTTTAATTTAGCTAAATGCTCAGGAGCTGGGATAATGAACTTGAGTCTAGAATAACACGTAAGCAATTTCTTTGAAACAATATCGGTACTTAGTTTCACTTCTGTTGTGTGTGTATGTGCGTGCGTATATATATATATATATATATATATATATATATATATATATATATATATATATATATATATATATATATATATATATATATATATATATATATATATATATATATATATATATATATATATATATATATATATATATATATATATATATGTTGAATGTGGCTTACAGATGTCTTCCTTGGTTTGGACTGCTATTCCACTGGTACAGTGACTTTTTCTATGTCTAGACAGCGTTTACCCTTTTAAGTCGATATTGCCTGCCCCAACAAAACACAACACTCACATATACCTGACGGATACTTGAAAGAAAACTGCCACCTTGCGGCCGTTTTGATTATTCCTGGGCCAACTTCATTCACCTGGCTATCTGACTGAACATGTCCAAAATGATTCAGAATTGTGACTATTTCAGCAGAATCTGCTATAGCCTTTTCACAGTCATTGGCAGAGCAATATTTTTGGGTCTTTTTCTTCCACCATGTCTGGCATAGTGAATCAAGTGTTGGCTACTTGCTAAATTTCTCGTAGCCTCTTATCTGTTAGAAGTCTTTGAGGGAAGATTTGAGTATTTCTGTGACCTGGTCAAAGTCGCGAGTTAGATTCTAATTTGTAAATTGTCGGCCTGGGATAGTGGTAGAAGCTTTGACTTTAGAATTTACATTAAAAAGTCTGAAGCTTGAATCTCGTGTGGAAATGTTTTTTGTTGTTGTTGCTCCCAAAGCTGTCACGGGGCTACATTCACCCCCACCCATCCATGGCGATTAGAATTATTATTTTTAAAATTTGAAAGCCCTTCCTGATATGTGACGTTTTTATTCTAACCCAGTCGAAATTCCTTGAGGAAAAAAAAAGGGGGGGAGGGTTCCTTTCGCATACCATTCAGGGGAACTTCCACTGATCACGTTTCATGAATAGTTATATATATCTATATCTATATATATATATATATATATATATATATATATATATATATATATATATATATATATATATATATATATATATATATATATATATATATATATAAAATACTGAATTTTCCTACATGAATCAGTTACCCTTCAACATTAATCTGTTAGTATTTACCACTAGTAAGGTGTTGTTAGTACTATCATTGTATACTTTATAAGAAAGTAATTATGGCTAATGTATATGCTGTCATCATACAGTACTTTAGTTGTCGGGAGTATATTGTTCAATTTAATGATTGTTGTATGATGTGTTAAACAATCATTTTATGGTACTTGCGAAATCTTTTTCATTATCTCATTTGTTATTGTTTTTTTATTGTTTCAATTAGTTTGGAAGATTATGCATATGTTGAACGACTAAGGAGCACCAGTCACCTTTGCGGAAATAAATTTGCACCTTTGTTTCTTGACCCTCCTTTTTTATCGTATAATTCAATCTGTCTCTGGCACTTGGAAAGCATGAAAGACACGTGTTTGTTATAAAACAAAAACAAACAAACAAACAAAAACATTTATTTCCATTTTGTACAATGGTTATTCAACATTAATAGTAACTTATAAGTAGACATGTAATTAAACTAACAAATAAGAGGGTTAGACATATAGTTAAATTAAATGTAGCTTTCATAGAAAATAATAATGCTGTAATAAAAATGTTACAATAATGTTAATAATAAAGTAGTAAGTATGCCACTAGATACAGGATCGTTATTATCGGCATCATTTCCATATTTGTTTCCTTACAATGAGAATAATTAGTTCTTAATGAGCAGCAACTATTTGTCCAAAAGAAAACTGTATAGTTTGCCTTTGAAAGCTGTGAAAGAGGATGCATTTTTAAGATGCTCTGGAATATTATTCCAGAGTGTTGGCCCTTTGATAGTGATCATCTTTGAACCTGCTTCTGTGTTTGTTCTGTGAATAAAGAGCTCACTGCTCTGTCTTGTGTTGGTTCCCCTTATATCCCTGACTGTTTTTAAATCAAATAGCCAGCTAGGATAATGATGGTCCAAAATTTTGAATACAAAAACATAAATAGCATGAGCGACCTTATTTTCTGCCCGCAGCCATCCAAGTTTATTGAGAGCTGGTGTGATGTGGTCATATTTTCTTATTCCTCCCAGGGCAACTCGAGCTGCAAAATTAATAAGCATCTGTATTCT
>JAXCGZ010008524.1:0-2500 GCA_037179515.1 Halocaridina rubra
ATCGGCCTTTATGGCAGGTCTCCCAGACTCTAGATATGCCACAGTACACCTCCTGTACATTATGCGACCGAACTAATGCTAACACTCTTGACCACTATTGTCTTCAGTGCCCCGCAGTGAGAGATGTTTTACCACGAGGTCAGAACTTAATACAGATCTGCTCATTTTTACTTAATGATGACAACCTTGATGTTATTCTTGCTCGTTTTCCTCACTTTGGTGGCCATTAATTATATTGAATTATACATATATTTTCTGTATGTTGCTATATAATTCTGTTTGTGCATTCTGCGTTTCTCTGAGCTTTACTTTTGCATATAATGTACTCTGTGCTGCCATTCTGTGAGTTGTGTGTTAGTATGCAGCAATGTTTTATCAATATGTACACCTCCCTGTAAACCATGTTTAATTCTTGATTTTATATCCATTTGAAGCATTATTTGTATGAACTCATGTAATGTCTGACGCCTTGGCGCAATAAATTAATAAAATAAAAAAAATAATCTCTCTCTCTCTGCTGGGATACTGGTGGTGCCACACACGCCCGTGGGGGTACTGTAGATCACATTCTCACAGCTGGCCTTGTGGTACCTAATGTCTCCTGCTCTTCTATCCCTTCTCTCTTTTCTGACCATGTTGCCCTTAGCCTGAAATACTCCATACTTCAGACTCCAGCTACCCTCTCCCATCACCGCACCCGCATCTCTATCCCTCCCAAATACTGCCCCACTTATATTTCCTTTATCTCTCACCTCCTTCCCACTTTTGATCTATCTCCAGACAGCTTATACAACTCACTGGTGGATTCTACACATGACTTTTACACGCATTATGTTCTCAGACCACACGTTCCACGTCGTCCTGAGGCCCATTCCTGGACTTTGGATCAGCGTATTGCCCAGGCGGAACGGACAGCTGTGGATGCTGGATTCTCCTTTCCAAGACAGCCCACCCCTGACCACCTGCACCAATATCAGTTGGCGAGGGATGATCTGGTTGCCCTGCAGAAGTGCGTGCACACGGAGTATTGGCAGAAATTTACGGATACTATTAACCATCAGACTAGCGCTGGGACTATGTGGCATCTTATAAGGAAGGCTGTCAAGAAGAAACCCACCTGTGCTCTACACCACAGTCCACTTGAGTACGCTCAGGACCTCATTACTACCTGGTCAGCACAGTCACAAACTTGCAACCTTCCCGGGAACGTTCAAGAGGCACTCTCCACCCACCGCAGTGTTCATAACCTCCGCCTAATGGGTGCATTACTACAGACGGATGAAGAGGATGACATCCTATTCACAGAGGATGATATAGCCAACAAGGAAATTATTCTTGACCAGCTTGTGGACTTTGGAGTTCGGGGGAACATACTGAAATGGATACGGGGATATCTCTGCAACAGAACATCAAGTGTCCTTTTTAAAGGGTCGTATAGCTCCTATGAACGGTTTGAACTGGGTACTCCTCAGGGGGGTGTGCTAAGTCCTTTTCTATTCAATATCCTTATGCATCGTCTACTCTCCCTCCTTCCTGTCATCCCCGGTACTACAGTTACCTGCTATGCGGACGACATATGCATCCACACGACCTCAACTCACGACCTTCAGCACATGCTCCATGATTTTTACGTGTCTGCTACCTCCTGTGGCCTTATTATCTCCCCAGAAAAAAGCAGGATTTTTACTTCATGCAACTGCAGAGCACTGCCCGCATTCGCCATGGGTGGTAATGTCATCCCTCACTGCACACAGTACACATATTTAGGTGCACCAGTCCGGATCACCCCAGCTATACCTGCACGTCAACGAATTCATCCCTTTGTGAAGAGCCTTCTTGACCGTCTGGAGCCCCGCTTTGCACCTGTCAAGTGGCTCGCCAACAATGCTGCAGGAGTCTCCATCCCAGTGGCGAGGACCCTCTACATCCTACTACTTCGGTCAGTGGTTGACTATCTGTCTCCTGCCTTGTGTCAACTTCCTAGACCAGCTCTCGAGCCACTTGAAAAGTTCCAGAATCGAGTCATGAGATTTATCTTGGGATGTTCTCTCTCTACCCGTATTGTGAGTATGCAGTTGGAGCTCAACTTGCCCCCTCTTGTGGAGAGGATTTATGCCAATGTGTCCTATTTTACTGTTAAGTGTCTTCACTACCCCTTTCTTGCTCCGTACTTCTCTGCTGTCATGAGGACGTCCCTGGATCCAGACGCACCCAGGCTCCCACTTCGAGCAGGAGGTCATAACCTTATCAGGGTGGTGAGTGACATTCTCCGTGGCCTTGACATCGACCTGCCAGTGCAGGCGGCTGTCCCAGATTTACCACCCTGGCGTGTCCCCCTCCCCGCTGTCACATATACACCGACCTCGAAGGATGTCTATCCCCCCTTGCAGAGACAGTTAGCTCTGGAGACTATCGCTGATGTATCCACGTCTGTCCCTGCAGCGCACCACGTCTATGTTGATGGTTCTGTGCAAGCAGATGGGAGGGCGGCATGTGCTGT
>JAXCGZ010008524.1:7500-10000 GCA_037179515.1 Halocaridina rubra
GATGCAGGTGGAGATGCCTGGAACATCATCTGAAACTTACAGGAAGCCGTCCTTTTTTTTTCTTTATTCTTTAGGCCTCTGGAATCTCATTATGGCATCACCCCCCCCCCCAAAAAAAAAATCTTTTTATTTACCTGGAAACCCATAAGGATGCCTGTGGAGAAGCCTGGAACATCATCCAGAACTTACAAGAGGTCGTCTTTTTTTTTTCTTTTAGGTCTCTGGTATCGCATTATGACATAAATCCCCCCCCCCAAAAGAAAAAAAATCATTTTATTTACCTGGAACCCCATGAGGATGCAGGTGGAGATGCCTGGAACATCATCCAGAACTTACAAGAGGTCGTCCTTTTTTTTTCTTTTCAGGTCTCTGGTATACGCATTATGACATAAATCCCCCCCCCCAAAAAAAAAAATCTTTTTATTTACCTGGAACCCCATGAGAATGCAGGTGGAGATGCTTGGAACATCATCCAGACCATACAAGAGGTCATTATCTCTTTGGTTTTCAGTTGTAGATGAAGCTAATTTGTCATCATGATTCTGTTGTAGGTCGATGGCTTCGTCCCGCTCTTCTTCGGATGATGAAGAGCGCCTCATTGTGGAGGACCTGGAAAGTAACTCAATGGGTAATGTGTGGGTAATTATGAATATATACGTATTCGTATTTTATAAATATCACTACCGCACTCGTGATCTATGCAATATATTACGTACTCGTATTTTATGAATATATACGTACTCGCTATTTTATCGACCTATATATATCCACCTATATGTATCCTCATTAATACACCACTGCACACCTATTAACATACCAGTCTACCATATGCGTACCGGCAAAAGCCCATTAACACTACAAACAACGCAATATACCCATATACCATATATATATATATATATATATATATATATATATATATATATATATATATATATATATATATATATATTATATATATATATATATATATATATATATATATATATATATATAGTATATATATATATATATATATATATATATATATATATATATATATATATATATATATATATATATATATATATATATATATATATATATATATATATATATATATATATATATATATATATATATATATATATATATATATATATATATATATATATATATATATTATATATATATATATATTTAGTATATATATATAGTAAGGTAAATATATATATATATATATAATATATATATATATATATATATATATATATATATATATATAAAAAGTACTTATTAATTTCGTGACCTAAACTGGTCACCTTCTCAAAGTACCATGGCAAGAGATACAACTTTGAGAAGGTGACCAGTTTAGGTCACGAAATTAATAAGTACTTTATATAATATATATTTTCGTTGTTTTACTTAATGGGCTTTTCCTGCCATATGTACTCATATTTTATGAATACCTAAATACTCGTTTATTGAAGGCATTAGGATTCAGTAGGGCACAAATGCTATAAATTTGGGTATTTTATTCATTCATTTATTTATTTACTCATTTATTTAGTTATTCATTCATTTATTAATTCACTTATGCATTTATTCATTCATTTATGCATGCTTTCATTAATTATTTTTTGTAATTATGTATTAATGTATTTATTTATATTATTTAATTTTTTTATATTATCTTTGATCGTTTTATATATCAACATAATTATTTTTAATTAATTAATTTATAAATAAATAGACATTTTTCTTTACAAAGCTTTTTTGATTCTTTTCTGAGTAGTCTGGAAAATCTAATAATATGACTAGACTAATGCCCGATTTCTTAAACAGTGTAAGCCTAGGATACCATATTGTTAGTTAGCTAGACACACACAAAGGATTTCATAAGCGCATCTGACGTGGTTCTGTGTATGGCTAGGATCCCGCACGGGATCGTAGCCATACACAGAACCACGTCAGATGCGTTTATGAAATCCATTCGTGTGTGTCTAGCTAACTAACAATATGGTATCCTAGGTTTACACTGTTTAAGAAATCGGGCCTAACTTTTACTAGCCTGGAGTCAGGACTGAATCAAGTTATACTAGCAAAAAAATATTTTTCAATATATTTGACAATACACTCTTAATACTGGCAAAGCGAGAGAGACAGGTCTGGTTTCCAATAAGGCGATTAAACGAAGTTTAATCTAGTTGATTTCAAGTAGATTCTCACAATCCTAATTAAGTTTGGAGATAGAATAGTTTCTTGATGAAGTTAACTGGCTTCAAGTGAAGGACAGCTTAAATCTAGAATTACTAAATAGGATATATCAAGTTTAATCACCTCTCCCATAGGGGGGACATGATGCTCGGTCATTTGTTAGCTAAAGGGCGGTTTACACGGTCAAACGGTTCGTCGAACGCTGTTCGACAGACAAGTGTTTGAAGTAATGTTTGAACGTGTGATTGGGGTATTTGGCTGTCGAACACGTTCGACGAACGTGTTCGACAACCAAATACCCCGT
>JAXCGZ010008524.1:25000-27500 GCA_037179515.1 Halocaridina rubra
AGCTATCCTTAGCCAACAGAACTTTCACGTGGAAATTTATTATTGAAGATGTTTCTCTACCTCTCATTAGAGCTGATTTTCTTACACATTTCCATCTCCTTGTCGATGTCGCGAATCGCCGCCTCGTAGACACCAACATCTTATCCTCAATTGCCATTGTTACCACACCTGCTGACCTCACTCTTCACATATCTAATGCCCAAGATGATTACTCCTTCCTGCAGTCTACATATCCTGAAGTCTTCAAACCAGAAATTCGCCTATCTTCCCGCATACCTGCAAGTCATGGTATTTTCCATTTCATATGAACTTCAGGTCCTCCAGTATTCTCAAAGTTATGTCGGTTGTCTCCAGAAAAACTCACCACAACATAAAAGGTTTTCAATGAAATGGAAGAAATGGGTCTATGTCAAAAGGCATCCAGTCCATGGGCATCCCCATTGCACATAGTAATAAAAAAGGACGGCACCCTACGACCCTGCAGCGACTACAGGCGATTGAATATGATGACAGAACCTGATCATTACCCTCTCCCTAATATTGCTGATGTCATGACATACCCACATGGGGTCAAGATATTTTCCAAACTGGACTTGCTCAAAGGTTACTATCAAGTCCCTATGAATCCTGAAGACATTCCCAAAACAGCCATAACCACTCCCTTTGGAACATATACGTTCAACTACTCTTGCTTTGGTCTCAGAAACGCCAGAGCCACTTTCCAACGCATGATGGATGGGATTTTGGGTGACCTACCCTTCTGTGTTGCTTATGTGGATGACATCCTAGTTTTCTCTCCTAATCATGACACCCACACCAAACACCTCCACCAAGTTCTTGAACGTCTATGCTCTGCTGGTCTCATCATCAGGCACAACGAGTGTGTATTTGGAGT
This sequence comes from Halocaridina rubra, assembly GCA_037179515.1. NCBI lineage: Eukaryota > Metazoa > Arthropoda > Malacostraca > Decapoda > Atyidae > Halocaridina > Halocaridina rubra. Next base: position 25,896 of record JAXCGZ010008524.1, read on the forward strand.
CAAAGAAGTAGAGTTCCTGGGACACTGTATCTTCTCCAAGGGTGTTCTTCCCCTCCAAGAAAAAGTAACCCCCGTCCAGACATTCCCTAAGCCTAATACTATAAAGGCCTTGCAAGAATTCGTAGGAAAGGTCAACTATTACCATCGTTTTTTACCAAACATTGCTTCAAAAATGACTCCACTATATACAGCACTGGCTAGAAACCCAAAATCACTATCCTGTGGCCCTGCCCAAGAAGATGCCTTTAATGCTGCCAAAAAAGCTCTTCTCTGCTGCAGCCCATCTTAACTTTCCAACACCTGGTCTACCTCTCATCTTGTCTACTGATGCCAGCAATACTGCAGTGGGAGCTGTCCTCGAACAGATTAATCATGGAGTTTGTCAACCACTCGCCTTCTTCAGTAGAAAGCTTACTCCTGCTGAAACCCATTACTCCACCTTCAACAGGGAGCTTCTTGCTATTTATTCCGCTGTCCGCCACTTCAAGCATTTTCTCAAAGATTTCTCATTTACCATCCAAACGGAGCACTTTCCACTTGTCCACGCTATTACCAAGCGAACAGATCCATGTTCCGCAAGACAACAAAGACACCTCCCTACTATATTTGAGTTTAACTGTACTTTGCAACATGTCTCGGGAAAAAAGAATCCTGTCGCTGATGCACTTTCAAGAAACAATATTTCATCCATATGCCTTGGCCTCGACTACAGACAACTTGCAGAACTACAGATACAAGATCCTGAACTGCAATCTTGTCGTACATCACTCACATCTCTTCATTGGAAAGATTTACCAATAGACGAACAAGGGACCACCATCTTGTGTGACGTGAGTTCAGACGACCTCGCCCCTGGATTCCTCAGCCTCTTCGACGACACGTATCCCAACTTATTTATGGACTTTCTCATCCCTCCGGCTGATCAACTGCTATGCTCCTCAAGAAAAAATTCATATGGCACGGCATAACAAAAGACGCTAAATCTTGGTCCCGCTCCTGCTTGTCATGTCAAAATTCTAAAATCCACCGACATACTGAATCTGGAATTGTCACATTTCCTCAGCCACAAAGACGTTTTTCCCATGTCCATGTTGACATTGTGGGACCTCTTCCTCCATCAGAAAACAACAAATGCATATTCACAATAGTGGACCACTCAACCCGATGGCCCGAGGCAGTGCCCATGAAAGAGGCCACTGCCTCCTCCTGTGCTTCTGCCTTCCTATCTGCCTGGATCTCAAGATTTGGCATCCCCGAACATATTACATCAGATAGGGGTTTCACATTTACATCCCAACTTTGGAACTCTCTCAGTTAGCTCCATGGCTCCACAAACCATCACACAACGTCCTGCAATCCAGAAGCCAACGGCATGGTTGAACGCATGCACAGAACACTAAAGGCAGCCCTCATCACCCGCTGCACAAGCAATTCTTGGACACATCAATTACCTTGGGTACTCCTTGGACTCCGAACTACTCCAAAAGAAGGTCTGAACGCATCCTCAGCCGAGATGGTATATGGCGACCCCTTGGTGGTACCTGCGGAGTTTTTCCCAAACAACAATCACCATGAAGATCTCGATCGTCTCCGCCAGATAGTTGG
>JAXCGZ010008525.1:0-12500 GCA_037179515.1 Halocaridina rubra
ACCAGCACAAAGAACACCACCACTCTCCATTGTACTAAGTATGGTCAAGACTAGAGCTACTGGAAGCACGTCCAGCTTATCAGCTGTTTTTATAGGAAGATTGAAACAATATATACCTGTTCTCCCAAGACCCAGTGATTTACTTAAGCCCCAGTTTATATATAATAAACACCAGTTAGTAAAAGAGGAGGATACTAATAATCTACGATAACCCCAAACAGAAATGGGCTAAAGCTGAAGGCAAAGAAGAAAAATTTAATTACTTATTTGTTTGTAAGATTATTTAGACATTTATGTTCATATATTTATTTATATATTTAGTTATTTATTTGTATTTATTTATATATTAGAAGCTGTGAATCTCAACATTTTTTTACCATTTCTTGTCAGAACTTCATAAAATATTATCTTTCATTGCTTCCTAATACATTATCATGCAGTTCTTCAGTGCCACTTCTGTCGGTATGGAAATCTTGGATGTTTTTTATACTGTCCTTAATTCTTGTGCGGTGTTTGTGTTGGGTCATCTTTTCCTTTACTAATTGTGATACGATTTCTGCACATGAATCTTTGGGCACCTTCCTCTTGTCCCTTAAGTCTTGCTCAATGTTTTCAACGGTATAAATATTGTCGGTAGTGTCGGTTTGGTGTCAGAATAATAGGGTATAATACCTCCTGGATAAGGCACCCATATACGCTTCAGCTCATTTCTAAGGGCGTTTGCCACGCCTACTGTTAGAGATTCCCTCAATGCTTCTTTTGCCAGGTTTGCTCGCCAGTCTAGAATCTTCCTAACAAGAAAGTTGAACAACCCCAAACCATTGAAGGCTGTTTCGATTTCGTCCATATATGTCACCTCAAAATCTATAATGAGTTCAAAGAAAGGAATATATATATATATATATATATATATATATATATATATATATATATATATATATATATATATATATATATATATATATATATATATATATATATATAATTATCTGTCATTCAAATATTACTAATGCATATAACGTAAGTTAAATGAAGTATATTGAACACAAGCAGCGTTGCCAATCATGGGAAAATTTCCTGTTATTTGGGGAAATCAGATTTTTAATGGATTTTTTTTTTTTACTTTTAGATTATAACGAATTTTTATTAGATTAATTGTCATATATCTTAGATATCACACTCTTAACTTTATTTTGTATGTACCGTATCTATGTAAAGAAATATATGGAAATGGAGGATTTTTGAAAGTAATTGGGAAGATTTCTGTAAATGTTACGTTTTATTCCTCCAACGAGTGAAATGAATTTATAAAACATTTGAAGAAAAAAGAAAAAAGCAACTAAAAAGACTATTTTCAGTTCTCAACTCGTTTCTTACCAGAGGGTGAACTAACGTAACTAAACCAAACCAAATATTGCACTGAAGTAGCACTAGATTACATTGGGTAGACTTTGCTCTCGACTCGCCAAGCAAACCTTTCTCCTCCAAGCAAATCGCGCTCAGTGTGGCCGAGTCCTTAGAGTTACGACGGATGGGGTAGTGATATTACTTGTGTGATTAACTCTTAGCAACACAGATGGCGTAGTGAGTTCTTTACTAGGTGTGTTGGATCAGTGTAGCAAGAGTAGCTTCATGACCTCAGCCTATAATATGGGCTAAAATGCACGTGTGTACTTACCTAATTGTACTTACCTACTTGTGTTTACGGGAAAGAGCCCAAAGCTCGTATCTTCCCGTCTCCTGATCGGTTCCATTTTATACTTAGTGATACTTATCATACCTGTCCTTAAAACTATGGATTGACATAGCATTAACTACCTCCTCGCTTAGCCAATTCCAATTATCAACTACTCTTACACTGAAAAAGTATTTCCTTACATCCTGCAAAGAATTTTCTTACGAAGATTCAAACTATGACCTCTAGTTCTAGAGCCAGCCATATCAAAATATCGACCTCCCCTATCCGAAGGAATTTAAAGACTGTCACCATATCCCCCCTCAATCTTCTAGCTTCGAGTGATGGTAAGTCTAATTCCCTTAGCCTCTCCTCATAACTGAGATTGCGTATTTCTGGCACCAGTTTCGTGGCATGTCTTTGAACTTTTTCAAGCTTAGCTATGTGCTTTTTCAAGTGTGGATTCCAAAAGGGGGTTGCATATTCGAGTTTTGGCCTCACATAGGTTACATAAATATTTCTGAACATTTCCTTGTCCATGTGCCTGAAGGCTACCCTTAGATTTGATAAGAATGCATATGCTGCCCTTACTATGCCATTCATATGTATTTCTGGAGACAAATCTGCCAGTATGTTTTCTCCTAGATCTCTCTCATTTTCTGTCTCTTGAAGTTGTACTCCAGCCACGGAGTAGTCAAGCTTGGGCCTTCTTGCTCTTGTACCCATTCTCATTATCTTACATTTTGAAGTATTGATTTTCATTAGCCACTTTTCTGACCACTCATGCAGACTATTTAGATCCTCCTGAAGTTCTCTACCATTGTTCTCGTTTTTTACTTTCTTCACAATCTTTGCATCATCTGCAAACATATTCATGAATGAATTTACAGACTCTGGTAGGTCATTTACATATACAAGGAACAAGTGGCCCTAAAACTGAACCCTGTGAAACTCCACTACTAACTCTTCTCCATTCAGACACTGAGTGTCTTACTCTAACCCTCTGTTCCCTTCCTTCTAAGTAAGTTTTTATCCATTCCAAGACATTTCCACCTTTTCTAGCCATTGCTTGCAGCTTCCTAATAAGTCTCCCATGTGGAACAGTGTCAAACGCTTTCTGGAAGTCTAGGAATATGCAATCTGCCCAGCCCTCTCTTTCCTGTAAGATTTGGCTTACCTCATCATAAAATTCTAATAAGTTTGTTACTGTTGATCTACCTTCTCTGAAGCCATGTTGCCTCACTGACAAAAAGTTGAAGGATTCCAAGTAAAGAGAGATATGTTTCCTTAATTGTTTCTCCATAACTTTGCAAACTATGCTGGTCAAGGAAACTGGTCTATAGTTCAGAGCCGTATCCCTCCTTCCCTTTTTGAAGATAGGTATCACATTTGCTTGTTTCCAGCATCTTGGAATCTCCCCTGACTCCAGTGACTTTTTAAATGTGATACCTAGTGCCACTGATATTGAGTTTGTGCATTATTTAAGTACATGGGGGGATATGTCATCAGGACCTGTAGCTTTATGAACATCTAAATCCATCAGCGCTTTGCATACCTCTGTGGCTGTAAGGTTGATGTTTTCTAATACCGGCCCTTGAGCTTCTATCTCTGCAATCTGAGGGGGTGGGGTATTTTCTACTGTAAATACTGACTGAAACTCCTTGTTCAATTCTTTGCAGATCTCTTCATCCATCTCAGTGATGCATCCATCCGCTCTCTTTAGCCTTAAAGCCTGTTCTTTTACCTTCAGTTTTCCTCTGATAAAGCTGTGGAAAAGCTTGGGATTTTCTTTAGCCTTCCTGGTGATGTCCCTCTCATAGTCTCTCTCTGCCTCTCTCCTTTTACTTAGTTATTCATTTCTTGCTCTTTTGTAGGTTTGCCAGGCATTTATGATTTTTCTTCTCCTATACCTTTTCCAGCATTTGTCTCTCCACTCCTTAGCTCTTTTACACTCATTATCGAACCATTTCTCTCTGACATGAATTACACCTACTTTGGTGACAGGTATGCAGCAATCTACTATCTTCCCATATTTCTCACAAAAGATGTCATACATTTCTTGTACAGATTTGTTGTAAAATTAGGTTCTCCAGTCAATAACTGCAAAAAGTTCATTCATTTTGATGTAATCTCCTTTCGGATAGTTCCTCCTCATGTCCTCAGTGCCTCTACTCTCAGGAAGAATATCTTCAATGACATACTGCATCAACAACACACAGTGGTCACTCTTTCCAATTGGTGGTTCATTCTCAATTTTTTCAATATCCAACACATTATCTGTGAATACTAGATCAAGTAGTGATGGCTCATCCCCACCCCTGACCCTCGTTGGTTCCATTACATGTTGGTGTAGGAAATTCCCTTGTACGCAATCTAGGAATCTTGCCCCGAATGAGTACTCACCACTGTGTGGGTCAAGATTTATCCAGTCTATCTCTTTATGATTAAAATCTCCCATAATCAAAATCCTACATTTTCTCTCCCGTGCCATGTTAACAACTGAGTTTATGACTTCAATAGTACCTATATGACTTTCCTCATAAACTTCTAGCCTATTCTGGTTCCTTGGTGGGTTATACACAACAGTTATTATTATGCTCTCTGACCCAGTATTTATGCGAGCAACAAGAAATTCCTTGAACTCACTTTCTATAGCCAAGTTTATTTTTTCAACTTGAATCCTTTCCCCTATGAGCAGTGCTATCCCTCCACCAGTCCCCTCAGATCTTTCAACCCTTAATATTCTGAAGCCCTTAGGAAAAACTGTGACACTGTTTATGTCCTCACTCAACTTAGTCTCTGTAATTGCTACTATGTCTGCCTTACTGTTGTGAATCCTATCTTTTAATTCAACTGCCTTACCAGCTAATCCATCAGCATTTGTGTATAACAATATTAATGAGGCCCCATCCCCTGATCTTCTGTCATTATCTTCTTTATCTCCCCTTTGTCTGGAAGAACTCTGAAATGAAAATGTGTGTGTGTGTGTGTGTGTATATATATATATATATATATATATATATATATATATATATATATATATATATATATATATATATATATATATATATATGATTACCTAATTGTGCTTACTGGAAAGACCCCAAAGCTCGTATCTTCCCGTCTCCTGATCGGTTCCATTTTGTACTTAGTGATACTTTTCATACCTGTCCTTAAAACTATGGATTGGGTTAGCATTAACTACCTCTCCGCTTAGCGAATTCCAATTATCAACTACTCTTACACTAAAACAGTACTTCCTTACATCCTGCAAAGAAGTTTTCTTCTGAAGATTCAAACTATGACCTCTAGTTCTAGAGCCAGCCATATCAAAATATCGATCCCTAAGCACTCTATCATAACCATGAAGGAATTTAAAGACTGTCACCATATAACCCCTCAATCTTCTAGCTTCGAGTGATGGTAAGTCTAATTCCCTCAGACTCTCATCATAACTGAGACTGCGTCTTTTTGGCATCAGTTTCGTGGCATGTCTTTGTACTTTTTCAAGCTTAGCTACGTGTTTTTTCATTTGCGGATTCCAAAAGGGGGCTGCATAATCAAGTTTTGGCCTCACATAGATGACATAAATATTTCTGAACCTTGTCCATGTGCCTGAAGGCTACCCTTACATTTGCTAAGAAAGCATATACTGCCCTTACTATGCCATTTATATGCATTTCTGGAAACAAACCTGCCAGTATATTTACTCCTATATGTGTGTGTGTGTGCGTGTGTGCGCGCAAAGAGCTACAGTGAATTAAATAATATAGAAAAGGAACTAGAGTTTCGTATATAGATCACACACAAGAAGGGGAAAGTGTGCAAATGAGTTCTTTGTACATATAAATAATACTAATCATAAAATGAACTGGGGAAAATTCGAATGTAACATATCCTTTCAAAAATCTAGTAAAAAGATATGTAACTGAATCATCAAAAATAAAACAAGTACCAGATAAGTTGAATATAAGTCCTCCTCCTCCTCCACCTCAAGGGACCACAGAGTGCCATCACCCATCGCTGCAGCAAAGAAGCTGTGTGTTTGCAGACATGCGTAGCTTTCATTGCTAACACGCGAATAGCAAGTATAGTTAGCATGCGTCTATACAAGATACGACTACTATCTATCTGTATACAAGTATCGTAATCCTCTTTGTAAGGGGAGTGGTCGAGTCGAGGCAAAACCTTGACTCTGCTGGAGTAATATACAAAGAGGGGATGCTGAGTCCCCTCCCTCCGCCCCAATGAGTCGACTTTAACGACACAGGGGAACGCTGAGGAAGTATTCTCTTCCCTCACACCGGGAGAGAAAAGGAAAAATCATAAGAGTCGGAAAATAATGCGAATAAACTTTCGAAGGCAGAGGTCGCTCGTCTCCACTGTGGCATCGATCCCGCACCATTCCAAATAAAAATATACACACACTTAATACAATGTTTCTATTTTACCAGTAGCAGTAATGTTTATTGTGTCATCTTCAGACATTGCAGGTATGTATATTGTATTGTATTTTATTTTATTTTTTATTTTATATTAATCCATTTTGTTTTTTTATTTTATTTTCATTCCATTCTAGTTTATATTATTAATTTGTTTTATTCTTACCTTCTAATGTAGGATATGTTATGAATTCATTCGTAAGGTTTATTGTGACTGCTACACTGATCTTATTGGTTGAAGCTTTTACAAAACCAGTGAATACAAAGAAGATAATCTGCAATTAAAATGAAGGCATGACTTGATCAAGAAATATATAATATATATATATATATATATATATATATATATATATATATATATATATATATATATATATATATATATATATATATATATAAATAAATATATATATATATATATATATATATATATATATATATATATATATATATATATATATATATATATATATTTTTTTTTTTTTTGAAACGCAATGCAATTACGCATTGTTTAATTTCAGATACTCTCCCTTCCATGTCAGGAATCGAACCTGGGAACTCTAGGCTAAAGCGCCACAGCCTAGTCCACTAGACCAACAGAGGTTGCAAAAGAGGGAGAACTATGTCATCTCCTGATGATACCTAGGCAGAGGGACGCCACTTCGACCATTAATCTTTGTTTTACCCTCTCCCAAGCCAACCAGTGGCCAGTGAACACATTTAATTCTCCTCATCAATATCCAAGGCTAGCTAAATGAAACAAATTCAATGCAGTTATGCATTTTTAAATTTCAAATAATCTCCCCTCCTTGGGAATTGAAACTGGGAACTCTAGACTACTTGTAGAATGCCACAGCTTAGTCCACTAGACCAACAGAGGTTGTAAGAGAGGGAAAACTAGATCATCTCCTGATGATACCTAGACTGACGGGTGCCACTGCAACCATTTTTCTCCATTTTACCCTCCTCCCCATCTCACCAGTGGCCAGTGAATACAGTTAATTCTCCTCCTCAACATCCAAGGCTACCAAGATGAAACAAATGCAATACAGTTGCTGTTAATGTTAGCCACTGCGACAGTTAATCTCCTTTTTAAAAACGGAGATTAATGGTTGCAGTGGCATTCTTACGTCTAGGTATCACCAGCAGATGATCTAGTTCTCCCTCTTTTACAACCTCTCTTGGTATAGAGGACTAAGCTGTGGTGCTTTAGTTTAGAGTTCCTAGGAAGGGAGATTAATAACAATAATAATGATAATACTACTACTACTACTACTACTACTACTACTACTAATAATAATAATCATAATAATGCTACTACTACTACTACTAATAATAATAATAATAATAATAATAATAATAATAATAATGAAGAAGAATAAGAAGAAGAAGACGAAGACGAAGAATAAGGAGGAAAAGAAGAAAAAGAAGAAATAAAACAACGTGTTGAGGACTCACCCTCTGTTGCCATTTACACTGCACTGCAACTCTGCTGGTGGAGAATTCGAAGTGGAAAGTAACTGAGGAGTTGTGCCAGGTCATAGAGGCATTCCTATCCCTCCGCATCCCTTTCGTGAAGTCGAGAAGATTGCAACCGTAAGCATATTTATAATGGTAATTGCCCACACTCATTGCACTGCAAGAATCAGAATGGCAATTAGGAATCTAACCACTGGGGGAGGAAGCCAGCTCTACTCGATGCTGGTTTTAAATCCTTATAAACGGAGAGGGGCGGTAGCAGGATGTGCAAACGGCCGTAAAACTCAGAGCCAAAGCCAATATTAGTCGTAAAGAGGATAATAAGAACAGCGACCCTTTAGAAAATGGGAAAAGCTGATGTTAAAGAAGAATGGATATAATACCTGTAGAAGCTGTTTCCCATCTAATAGGTCCCGAGTTCGACTCCTTTACACGGCTTCTAATGCTTTCCTTTTGATATAAGCTACTTAAAGATACAGAGCGAGGGGTAATGGTGTCCCTCATGCAGTAAATAGTCCCTGGCTGCCCATGAAGTTACAGGAGTACTTCTTTAGTTGTGTAAGGTGTTCTACGGATGAATATCTGCTGTAGGAGTTCGGGCTTCGATAAGGATAAAAACCGTGACTCTCACGTAAGAATATACATATATATATATATATATATATATATATATATATATATATATATATATATATATATATATATATATATATATATATATGTATATATATATATATATATATATATATATATATATATATATATATATATATATATATATATATATATATATATATATATATATATATATATATATATATATATATATATATATATATATAAATAAAACAACGAAAATATATATGAAGTACTTGTTAATTTCATGACCTTAACTGGCCACCTTCTCAAAGTGCAATGACAAGCGATACGGCTAGCAAACAAAGATCATATGAAAAGCAGGAGAAAAACCTGCCTCACAGGGGAATTTATAAGGGATTAAGAGATACCAATCTTAAATGCCAGCTGGAGTCACTCAGTAATTCCTCAAACTGGCCGCAAAGGGAATTAAAATCAATACTTGACTAAATTGTATGAACAAAATATTAGTAATAATAGTAATTAAAAAATATAATAAAAATAGCAAATAGGAGGCCCTACTTGCATAAAATAATATATATATATATATATATATAATATATATATATATATATATATATATATATATATATATATATATATATATATATATATATATATATATATATTTGTTATTTTATGTAAATAGGGCCCCCTATTTGCTATGTATTATTATTATTATTTTTTTTAATTACTGTTATTACTCATTGTTTTTTATACGATTTAGTCAAGTACTGATTTTAATTCCCTTTGCTGCCAGTTTGAGGGGATTACTGAGTGACTCCAGCTGGCAATTAAGATTGGTATCTCTTAATCCCTTGTAAATTCCCCTGTGAGGCAGGTTTTTCTCCTGCTTTTCATATGATCTTTGTTTGCTAGCCTTATTTCTTGTCATTGTACTTTGAGAAGGTGGCCAGTTAAGGTCACGAAATTGATAAGTACTTCAAACATATTTATGTTGTTTTCTTTAATGGGCTTTTCCTACCTTCTGTGGTGTAGTTGGTAGCGCCTTGGTACAGTAATTATGTGTCCTAGGTTCAAGTCCCGGTCGGGATAAAATTATTCATATATATATATATATATATATATATATATATATATATATATATATATATATATATATATATATATATATATATATATATACATATATATATATATATATATATATATATATATATATATATATATATATATACACACACACACGAATCTTCTTCTTCTTCTTCGTCTACATCTTTTCCCACTTTTATGTGGGGTCGATGTTAAGTTGTGGGACAGGAACATATGGAGTACACTGGCCAGAAACATCGACCCCACAGAAAAGTGGGAAAAGATGTAGACGAAGAAGAAGAGTATGGATAATTGACACCTCTGTACAGCTGGCGCAGTTGCTTTAAAGAATAAGTTTTATCAAAGAATCTTTCAGTCAAGTAAATTTTTAGTTCTGCAAACTTGAGATTTTTCGACAGGATAAAAAATTGAGTGTCCACCCGCAAAAAGAGATGACACGAATATATATATATATATATATATATATAATATATATATATATATATATATATATATATATATATATATATATATATATATATATATATATATATATATATATTTTACTAGGGATATAGATTTATACAAAATTAAAAGCTACATTAGCATTTTTGTATATACTATTGTCTATTGTTTTCACTCTTAGTTGCTTCGCGAACAAAAAATGATAATTTTCAATTTGCTTCAATATTAGAATCACAGAAACTCGAGTTAAGATGCGAAAACTGAAATTAGAGAAATACAGTTTAGGTGCAAAATAACTTAGGTATCGTTTATTTATTTGATTTGAGAAATTAATACTTCTCTGATTTATATAATGGTGGAAGGGGAGGGGAGACGTGGGAACCCTTTGTCCCCAAGGAGCTGAGAGAAGTGTTGAGGTATGTGTGAATCGTGGTGAATTCGCGTGTCTTGGCTCTGCCACCCCCCTTTAGAAAGGGGAATGAGGCATGCGTATATATATGTATATGTGTTTGTTAGTGATATACTAAATGTTTATTATTATTATCATTATTATTATTATTATTATTTATAATAATAATAATGATTATTACTATTATTATTATCATTATTATTATTATTATTATTATTATTATTATTATTATTATTATTATTATTATTATTATTATTATTATTATTATTATTATTCACTCTATTCTAGATAAGCCAATCATACTTCTCAAACACCACGTAGCCTATCATCCTCTGTTCCTCTGTTGCACTCCGAGTCTCTGTTCCATACAACGTTGTCGGCACAATCACACCTTCATATATCCTTCTTTTTGGAGTCATTCCTAGACATCTATTTATCATCACAGTTTTCAACCCACCTAGACAGTTACTCACATCCTTCACTCTATGACTTTCTCCCGCATCCACTCATCCATTTCTTTTCACGTGCGAACCTAGATACTTAAAACTCTCACTTCGTCAAGCAACTCCCCATTCACTCCTACATTCAGTCTGCCAACATCAATACTGTAACCCCCGAGAACATTTGTTGAAAGAAGCTGTCGGATAAGAAAGATCAAAGAGTATATCAGTTACATTGGAAGCATGGAAAGGATGTGTGATGAACGACTGGCAAAGAGAGTGTGGAGTGCAGAAGTGGTTGGAGTAAGGTCAAGAGGAAGATCTAGAATAAGATGGATGGATAGCGTGAAAAAAACATTGAAAGTACATGGATTGTCTTTGGAGTAGGGAATAGTGTAAGGATAGGAATGAGCAGAGGAAGATAGTGTATTGCCTAGGTGACGCAGGCCAAAGAGATTTCTTGCACCTGTTGGCACAAAGCATTGTTCTGGACAGGTGTGATGGGGGTTGACATGTGCTTAAGTAGTGGGGATAAACTAGCTGTGGCTGTTGGGCCTCACTGCAGAATATCCTTGCCCGCATGATCTGTGTATATGACCCAAACAGGATGGTAGGGAGAGAAATATGGCCATCCTCTATCCCCAAGGAGCTAAGAGAGGTAATTGAGGTATGTCTTGGATCGTGGTGAATGCATGTTCTTTGGCTCGGCCATCGTCCTTACAAAGGGGACTGGGGCCACTGTATATAGATAGATAGGTATAATATTATTATTATTGCTACTACTACTAGTACTACTACAAATGTTCCACTTTTCTTCAATCACAATATATTCAAATATTCAATATTCACATATTTAACCTTACTCCTTACCTTGGCAAGCTATATTCGAGTATAGCTAGAACATAGTCTGCATCAGCATTTCCTGTACGGTCGATATCAGGAGAATGGAAGGCATTGCCAGGGTCATTCTGAAGTGCTAGCAATAGACTCCCTTTGTGCTTTTCAGTGGCTGACGACAGTGGACAGGCTAGGAGCAGTGCCACGAATGAGCTCAAGACCAACATGGCTTTCTGAGGGAATATATGCTATATATGCTGTATATATATATATATATATATATATATATATATATATATATATATATATATATATATATATATATATATATATATATATATATATATATATATATATATATATATATATATATATATATATATATTAATAATACTGAACTGTTAACATACAGTCTAAAATGGTAGAAAAAGCCCATTAAATAAAACAACGAATATATATATATATATATATATATATATATATATATATATATATATATATATATATATATATATATATATATATATATATATATATATATATATATATATATATATATATATATATATATATATATATATATATATATATATATATATATATATTTTTTTTTTTTTTTAATGGACCTTCCTCTACCATTTTAAGCTATATGGTTCAGAATTATTTATATACATACAACGCATACTAAAAAAAAAAAAAAAAAAAAAAAAAAAAAAATATATATATATATATATATATATATATATATATATATATATATATATATATATATATATATATATATATATATATATATATATGAGAAAAGAGAAAGGGATGATATCTTATGGCCAAGAGAAAAAGAATCCAGATTAAAAGTAAGAGAAGGGTCATTCATGAGTCTGACTGCCTTAGATTCAATCCCATCAGGAGATAAGTATAAAAAAGAAGCACCCAAATGTCAGAGCAGTATTTTAAGTAGGGACGGATAAAAACTTATAGATTTTAAATAACTGTAAAGAGTTAAAGTAATGACGAAAAAGAAACAGAACTCCCAATTTTTGGATGCAGATTTAGAAATTTGG
>JAXCGZ010008525.1:17500-32115 GCA_037179515.1 Halocaridina rubra
CAGGTGTACAGTATATACTAGTTGATACCCAGATTAAAATAGCAAAGTCGAACGCTTAGAAAAGTTGTCTCATTTTCCCACAAATAACAAATAGGTAAGAAACAGTACTGTATTTACCTTTGTGGATGATTGTTGCTGGCATATGTGGATGGTGGTGGAGGAGGAGGGGGACTAATGTTTGGAAGGAAAGTCCCCTTCCATACTAACGTTAAAGAACTCTTCCGATACAGGCTGTATTTCTGGTGTTTTTTTTTTTCTATTCTCTTTTGGAAGCTGCTTCCCTGCTTACTGGGACAAGGAAACGATCCTGAGAAATTTGTGTTTCTTAGACGGTAAATTTTTCTAAAAATATTCATCGCATTGTCATTACCATGTTCACTATTTTATTACCCACAGTTTTATCTGAGTGATGATTCTCAATAAAAGCCTGCACATCATTCCACTTACTAAAAATTCCTTTAAATTCTTCACTGGACACCTTTACCCTCTCATCCCCCTCCTCCAATGACTGCTCCTCTTGGAGAATCTTCACCTGTTCACATTGCAACTCAATTTTTTTTTTAAGAGTGTGACACCGGGACAGGCAGAAACTGCCCTCACGAGAAAATACCAAGACGAAGGATAAGAAAAAGGTTAAGGGCAAGGCAGAGATGAGGTGATGTCACACAAAGGAAAACGACAGACAGAAAAAACAGTCAAAGTACAGAGGACCCAGAGATATGGAGGACTAGGCTCTGAGATGACGATAGATCTACTTTTTGAAGGATGAAAGGTCATAAGAATTAGGAAAGACAGAAGGAGGAAGAGAGTTCCAGAGTCGGGAGGTAGATGGGAAGAAGCAGTCGCTGCACCGACCAATCCGCGAGCTACAAATCTCCTCACAGTACCTGTGAAATGAGGCTGCTTGGCGAGTGTTACGCAGCCTCGGCAGTGGAGGAGGGATGCAACTCGCCAACTCATCAGAGCAGCGATAGAAGTAGTAGCGATAGAAAAGCGAAAGGGAAGATACCTTACGGCAAAGAGAGAGAGAATCTAGGTTAGAAGTAAGAGAAAGATCATTAATAAGTCTGACTGCCTTAGGTTCAACCCTATCAAGAAGATAAGTAAAGGAAGAAGCACCCCAGATGTGTGAGCAGTATTCTAAGCAGGGGCGGATAAGACCTTTGTATATTTTAAGTAACTGCAATGAGGAAAAGTAATGACGAAAACGAAACAAAACCCCCAATATTTTGGATAAAGATTTAGAAATTTGGATTACCGGTATGTGATTCTTCCAAGACAAGCTAGAGGCTATATGGATTCCTAATATATTGATAGAGTTAAGAGGGTAAATTTCATTAGTTTCGAAGACAATAGGGTTATCAGGAGGAGAAGAAGATAAAGAGATAGCCAGAAACTGTGTCTTGGAGGAATTGAATTTAACTAAATTTTGAGTGCCCCATTCAGATACTCTCTGCAAATCGGAGTTAAGAGTAGAAGAAAGAGTGATACGAGATTGATTACGAGTAACAGATGAAGGTTGTGAAGAAAAGGCAGAGGAAAAGTGAAGGGTAGAATCATCAGCAAAGGCATGAAGAAGAGAGGAAGATGGGGATTGTAGAAGATCATTGATGAAGAGAAGGAAGAGAGTAGGTGAAAGAACAGAGCCCTGTGGAACACCACTGGTAACAGAGAAAGGGCTAGATGTCGCGCCATCAACAACTACAGATATAGAACAGTCAGTAAGAAAACTGGAAATTAGAGAACAGAAAGAAGGGGTAAAGCCATAGGCAGGGAGTTTGGCCAATAGAGCCTTGTGCCAGACTCTGTCAAAAACCTTAGAGATATCAAGGGCGACGACAAGGGATTCCCCATAGTTCCTCAGAGAAGATGACCATACATGAGTAAGATAGGACAGAAGATCACCAGTGGATCTTGCCTTGCAGAAGCCGTACTGGTGATTGGAAAAAAGTGAGTTAGATTCAAGGCGTTTCAAGAAGTGAGCATTGAGCAAAGTTTCAAAAACTTTAGAAATAGAGGAGGTTAGAGAAATAGGTCGGTAGTTAGAAGGAATAGAGCGGTCACCCTTCTTAGGAACAGGTTGAACTACAGCATGCTTCCAAGATGAAGGATAGATACTGGTAGACAGAATGAGGTGAAAAAGACGGCAAAGCACAGGAGCCAGTTCATCTGCAAATTCCATAAGGAACCTTGAAGGGATACCATCGGGACCAGATGCCTTGTTCGTCTTTAGCGAGCGAAGAACCTTATGAACTTTGTGTGAAGAAAGGATAAGGGAGGGCATAGGGTTAGAGAGGGGAAAAGACTGAGGAACAGGTGCGCTGGAATCGTTGATGGAAGAGTTGGCAGAAAAATGAGAGCCAAAGAGAGTGGCTTTATCAGTGGGAGAGCAAGCTATAGAACCATCAGAATGAATGAGAGGGAGAAAGCTTGAGTTACAGAAGTTTTTGGAGAGGTCATTGGCTAAGGACCAGAAGCATTTGTCAGTGGGAGAGGAGTTAAGGTCATCAACTTTCCTTCTTATAAAGGAAGTCTTAGACCTTCGAATCTGAGCAGTACAGCAATTCCTAGCTATAATAAAAGCAGAGCGAGTTAAATCAGAAGGAGAGGCTTGGTAAGATCGGTGAGCCTGATTCCTAGCCTGGATAGCCATGGAGCAGGCACGGTCAAACCAAGGTTTAGGGGGAGAGAAAGTTTTTGTAGAAGAGGGGATCACGCCTCCATTCCCGCGGTCACGATCTCGGCAACTTTTAGAGCTACCTGATCAGGGTTGCGGGACCGAAAGCAGTAGTCATCCCATGGGAAGTCAAAGAGAAAGTTACGCAAATTTTCATGTTGGGTTCGCTCGAAGTGCCAAAGGCGGCACTGAGTAGGAGGGATTGGTGGTGGGGGAGCGAAAATAGAAGAGACAGAGATCATAGAGTGGTCAGATTTACCAAGAGGGGAAAGCACAGAATAAGAGTAGTTTAAAGGGTTAGAAGTAAAAAATAGGTCAAGAGTGTTTGCAGCATGTTCGTGACGATCAGGATCATGAGTAGTATATTTGACAATTTGCTCCAGATCGTGAGTAATAGAGAAAGCAAGGGCCTCGCTCTCCTCCCACATCAGTGTGAGAAGAATGAAGCCACTCACTGTGGTGTACATTGAAGTCTCCAATGTAGAGAATTTCGGCATGTGGGTGAGAAGATAGCAAGGACTCATGGCACGAGGAAAGATATTCAAAGAAAGACACAAACTCGGTGGAGTTTGGAGAACAGTAGCAGAAGCAAAGGATGATAGTGGTAGTGGAGAGATAGACTTTTAGCCAGAGAACATCAAAGTCAGGAGATTCAAGGTCCATGAGCCTCACAGTAGGAGTGTTAGTGTTGCAGTATGCACAGACCCCGCCTTTGGAACGAAAACGAGTATACAGATTATAGTGAGAGATTTGGAATGGGTCAGTGGAAGCATGTATAGACAGCTGAGCTTCAGATAGGAGGAGGAGGTTAGGGAGGAAAGTGCCCAAGTGCTGTTCCACAGACGGAAGATTAGAGTTCAGCCCACGAATGTTTGAATAGTGAAGAGTGAAAGAAGCAGATCTATTGGGAGGTGCAAGGTTAAGAGCAGAACCATTACTACCACCAGGTGTGTCTGCCCTCAAGCCAATGGTGGAGTCAACACGATCCCCGGAGATTCTTCGCACCCCACTATGCCGGGTACTGGGGGCCGTTAATTTATCTGTGGTAAGTTCTTTGTGGTCCTTCACCAGCTCCTCATTGACCTCCAAGCCCAAACTAATACATGTGGCCACAATTTCATTCAATTTAAATAGCTAACTCCTGCTTGAAGCCTTGAAAATCTCTATCAGTCACACAACCTGGCCAAAGTTTCCTCCAGGCGGAGTTCAACGTGCAATATGAGACCTCCTTCCATGCTTTGTCAAGGAGGTCAATGCAGTGGAGGATATTAAAGTGGTCTTTCCAGTAATCACGAAGGGTCAAATTTGTGTCATTGGTGACCTGGAAACACCTAGCAGAAAGGCCCTTCATATACAACTTTTTAAAATTAGAAATTACCTGGTGGTCCATGGACTAAGTAGTCACTGTGGCTCAAACGGTAGCGTCCGCGACTTTGAGGCTTCAGATCGAGGGTTCGCGCCCTGTCACAGTCTGAGGTTAGCAAGGGCATGCACTCAGGGTAACGACTACATATGCCAAAACAAGTCCTTCGTAAGAAGGCAACCGTCCTAGCGTTTGGTTAAAAAGGGAGTCCATGATGCAAAACAGGAACCTGGTGGTCCATGGGCTGGAGGAGAGAAGTGGTGTTTGGAGACATAAATTAGACTAATATTCGTACTGTATCGCAAGATCTACTTCCACACCTGAAGGATGGGCAGGAGCATTATCCATTATGAGGAAACACAAGGGGCAAATAATTTTCCTCAATATATTTCTTCACTGCTGCCACAAACACTTCAATCATCCACTCTAGGAATAAAATCAGCGCGCCTCAAGCCTTTGGATTTGACCTCCACATTACCGGAAGGCTAGCCTTCAACACGTTATTGCGTTTAAAAACACCTGGACTTTCTGAGAGGTAAATTAAAAGAGGCTTGATCTTACTGTCCCCACTAGCATTAGCACACATTAAAAGTGTGAGCCTGTCTTCCATTGGTTTGTGACCAGGCAATGACTTCTCCTCTTGTGTTATATAGGTTCTTTTTGGCATTTTAATCAAAATGAGTCCTTTTTCATATCAGTAAAAAACTTGTTGTGGGATATAACCTTCACTCTCAATAAATTTAGCGAATTCCTTCACGTAAGAATCTGCTGCCTTTTGGTCGGAAGTAGACGCCTCTCCATGTCAAATAACGCTATGAATCCCAGTTCATCGATGAAAGTGTTTAAATAAGCTTCTGCTGGCTTTAAATTCATCAACTTTAGTGCACTAGGACTCAGAAAGTTTGCTACTATATCTTGGTGGATTTGCATATTATGGCCTCGCTAATACTATCTCCAACCTGCTATTTATAATTTATCTACAGGAGCAATAATTTTTTTAACTCTTCTATCAACTGTGACCTTTTCTTCATTAATATATTTACTCCCTTAGCCACATCAGCCGCCTTGTAGGTCTCTTTACTTTTTAAAATAGTACAAATAGTCGATTTGGCCATGTTATATTGCGTTGCGAGATCAGGCACACAAACACCATTTTCACACTTAGAAATTATTTCTTTCTTCATTTCCAGTTATACATCTAGGGTGTTTGATGCTACTGTCACTAATGCTTTTAACTTTCTTAGGAGCCATAATAAGGGCCATATGAAAGGCAAAATAATGGAAAATAATGTAAGAACTACGAACAGATCACGAACGAACTACACAGCACGGGCACTAATGCAGAACTGAGAACGGGTGAGTGGGAAACGTGGTCGCCTAGCCGCCACGTGCGTGTTCGTGGGTTAGTTTTTGTTTCGAGATTTAGGGTTAAAATTTGTTTGTGGGAACAGGCGTTCGTGGGTTGGGGACACTACTGTGTATATATATATATATATATATATATATATATATATATATATATATATATATATATATATATATATATATATATATATATACACAGTATATATTTTCATTTATCCACAACAGTAGTAACTTTTCTTCCTCTTCTATTACTTGTGACCTTTTCTTCATTAATATACAGTATTTACTCCCTTAGCCACGTCAGCTGTCTTTAAGATCTCTTTATTTTTAAAATAGTACAGATGGTCTTTTTGCCATGTTGTACTACGTGGCGAGATCGGACACATGAACCCCATTTTCATATGTAGAAATTATTTCTTTCTTCATTTCCACTGTTATGCATCTGGGGTGTTTGATGCCAATATCATTAACAATTTTAACTTTCTTAGGAGCCATAATAAGGACTATACCCAGTTCTTGGAATAACGCTAAGATAGGTTCTCAGAAGTGACGGATAATGTGAAAATCGCGTGATGTAACGAGTCATTTTCCTTAAGAAATTACGATAATGGGCATAGATACGTTTCACAACCGTACAAAGACACACTATGTCAAAGATATAAGTTAAGTAAAACATATTTCATAAGTACATAACAAAGCAGAAAGACCTGTAGTTATTTATATTAACATACAAATAGTGTACATTATAAAAGATATACAGATTTACTGTATAGCAAACAATTTAATGCACTCTATTATGCGGTGGCCAACAGGCATACACTGGGACGTGCATGGTGGCAGTGAGCACGTACCTTAAGCTGTAGAAAAGGAGGAGGATGCGGGAGAACGCACCTCTATCTGCAAACGTTTTTGCTCTTGCATGTTTTTTCTCTGAATGTATTATATGGCAAGTTTGTTTGCTGCTTGTTCTTAATGCTTTTTTTCCATTCTCTCCATAATATCCGATCACATTAAGCGGTAGAAGAGGAGGAGGATGCGGGAGAACGAACCCCGATCTGCAAACGTTTTGCCGCCTCCATATCAGCTGATGCACTCTCAAACGCTATTTTCCTGACGATATTACAGTGCTCCCTCGTTTATCGCGGGGATTCGGTTCCGGGACCAGCCGCAAAAGGTGAAAATCCGGGAAGTAGGAGCACCATATTTATTACAAGTATTTACATTTATTTTTACCTCTACTGTATAAACCCTCCCTGCACTGTTAACAACTCACCCTTTACTTTATTAATAACAGCGTGCAAGCATAAATTTATATGAAGGTGATAGGTAAGCTTACCGTGAATGATGTGCTGATCACATTTACATACTCCACAGCCAATGACAGCTTTACGGCTGCTTTTTGCGAGAGAAGAACAGGGTAATGGGGAGTTGCTGTCGCTGATTCTTCTGTTGTGCAAAAATGGCACAAATAATATTGGAGAAGTGCACCAAATGAACCATATCATCGTAATACTCTTGCGACAGTTGTTGGAGTTCTTTGGCCTTGTTATACATGGCTGTGAGCCGTTTGAGTGTAAGGCCAGGTTCTTCAACTTCATCGTGCACTTGCTGTTGTTGTCCTTCCTCCTCTTCGCTCGCTGATTTTGTCATTTTCTCCAAGTTTTCATCAGTCAACGGGTGTGAGTGGCAGTTGAACAGTTCATTGATGTCTTCGTGAGTCATATCTTTAAAGCCTTCTACTAGCAATGCAGCCAACTTCACAGCTTTCGCAACTGCCGAGTTATGCACTTCGTCAGGAGCAAATCCCTTGTAGTCGTAGATGACTTCGGTCTACAATTTCTTCCAGCTGGCATTGATTGTGGTCTGCTTCATCTCTTTGAGTGCGTTCTGAATATTTTGAAGGCATGTAGCAATCATGTAGTTATGCCAGTATGCCTTCAGTGCTAATTCTTTGTCCGCATCCATGGAGTGAACCACGTTCGCCAGGGCATTTCAGGTGTAGAGGGCCTTGAATGCACGAATAATGCCTTGATCCATAGGCTGAATCAGTGATGTTGTATTTGGTGGCAGGAACTCTACCAGAACACCGTCATAATGGAGATCAGTTGCGTGGCCACCTGCATTATCCATCAACAGAAGGACTTTAATTAAATTCAAGGCCCTTCTCCGCAAGATAACCTCAGATCTGAGGGATAAAGCATTGGTAAAACCACTCCGATTTGAGGCTTTTTGTGATCCAGGACTTAGGGTTATGCATCCAGTACACTGGCAGCAGATTCTTGCTTTTATTTTTCAAAGCCCTAGGGTTCTTTGACCTGTAGATAAGCCCTGTCTTTAAAATAAAGCCCGCAGCATTCCCGCACATGATGAGGGTGACGCAGTCTTTGTGCGCTTTAAATCCCTAGGCTTTAGCTTCTTCCTTGAAAAGAAAAGTGCGAGACGGCATTCTCTTCCAAAATAACCCAGTCTCATCCACGTTGAACACTTGCTCAGGAGCATAACCACCTTCCTCGATAATTTTCTTGAAGTCGTTGTTCACGTAATCTTCAGCTGCAGCTGCATCTGCAGAGGCAGCTTCGCCATGCACCGAAACGCTCTTTAGGCCAAAGCGTTTTTGAAATTTGGTGAACCATCCCTTGCTAGGAATGAACGATGATTTCCTCGGTGGAGAATCGCTGGACGGCCCTGGTTGTGGGTCTTCCATTTCTTCTTTCTCCTCCTCCTCACGGTTGCCACTGTCGTCGTCGGGTTCGTTTGCAGCGAATGTCTTATAAAGCTTCTTCGACTTTGTTTGTATGATACTGGTGTCTAAGCTGATGTTCTTCTTCCTGCAATCAGCAGTCCACAGGGCCAAAGCAAATTCCATCCGCACTATTATCTCATTGCGTTGTGTTATGACCATCTTCGCTGTTTTGTTAAAAGTACTAGTTGCTGTCTTCCTGATATTCGCCTTCGTCCTTCTTGATGTAGCGAAAATTAGATTCGTTGATGCCAAAATGGCGGACGACATCCGAGAGCCTTCTACCTTCCTTCAGCATATCTAACAGTTTTACCTTATTTGCTATGGTCAACATCTTCCTTTGCCGCTTAGGCTCACTACCAGAAGCCTTAGAAGATGAAGGATGCTTAGACGGCATTGCAGGGGTTGAAATACACAAGCAAAAGTTTCACAAAAAACACAAGCACAACGTATTAAGAGGCACAGCGTGAACGGCGCATACGTGAGTAACTGAATGGGTGAGGCGAGACAATGGAAGATGCTGAGAGAATCAAGCTTCAATCAAAAAGCCAATCAGACCCCAGGATACAGAACACAGTTCTATGATTCGTCGTCTTCCACCCATCAGCCAATAGCATCCCGTGTACTATCTCACGTAGGTGCGACCCTTTGCGTTTTCCAAGACGACGATACCGGTATCGTATTTTGTATGGTGCAATAATGTGAGTTACATGTTTAAATTCATGTTTTTTACTTTTTTTTACCGTTTTATTATTCTTAGGCTAGGAATACATTTTTTTTATAAATAAGATAATGAAAATACTGGAAATTTAATATGCACTATCTCACGTAGCTTCGACCCTTTGCGTTTTCCAAAACGCCAATACCGGTATCGTATTTTATACGGTGCAAAGTTACATGTTTAAATTTGTTTTTTACTATATTTTACTGTTTTTTTATTCTTAGGCTAGGAAATACTTTTTTTTTATCAATAAAATAATGAAAATACTGGAAATTTTAATATTTCCACACATCGTGGATTCCCGCATAAGCCCAGAAAATCTGCTATATAAAATACATATGCTGGCAAAAAAATCCACGATGCACTGAATTCGTGGTAGGTGAATCGCGAAATAGCAAGGGATTACTGTGTATATATATATATATATATATATATATATATATATATATATATATATATATATATATATATATATATATATATATATATATATATATATATATATATATATATATATATACACACCTTGTTCGCTTTTTCTGCATTTTTTTATCCGTGAAATTGCATTAATGCCCCTAAAAAAAATAATAAAAAAATACTAAATTCACAAATAACGCCCATGCAAAAAAATTTGAAAAAAAATTTTCATTCTAGTAAAAAATCGATTGCCTCGGAGGCGCTCTTCCGCCATCCTCCTCTTCTTCTACCACTTAATGTGATCGGATATTATGAAGATATTGGAAAAAAAGCATTAAGAAAAACAGCAAACATATTTTCAATATAATATCGTCAGGAACATAGCGTACAAGGGTGCATCAGCTGATACGCAGGTGTGACAAAACATTTGCCGATAGAGGTTCGTTCTCCCGCATCCTCCTCCTATTCTACCGCTTAATGCAATTGAATATTATGAAGAAAATTGAAAAAAGCATTAAGAACAAACAGCAAACAAATTTTCTATATAAAATTGTCAGGGAAATAGCGTGTGAGGGTGCATCAGCTGATACGGACGTGGCAAAACGTTTACCAATAGAGGTTCGTTCTCCCACATCCTCCTCCTCTTCTACCGTTAATGCGATCGAATATTATGAGGAAAATTGATAAAAAGCATTAAGAACAAACAGCAAACAAATTTTTTATATAATACTGTCAGGGAAATAGCGTACGAGGGTGCATCAGCTGATACGGAATGGTAACAAAACGTTTGCCGATAGAGGTTCGTTCTCCCGCATCCTCCTCCTCTTTTACCGCTTAATGCGATCGAATATTATGAAGAAAATTGAAAAAAAAGCATTAAAAACAAACAGCAAACAAGTTTTCAATATAATATCGTCAGGGAAATAGCGTGCGAAGGTGCATCAGCTGATACGGAAGTGGCAAAACATTTGCCGATAGAAGTTCGTTCTCCTGCAACCTCCTCCTCTTCTACCATTTAATGCGATTGAATATTATGAAGAAAATTGAAAAAAGCATTAAGAACAAAAAGCAGACAAATTTTTTATATAATATCGTCAGGGAAAAAGCGTGCGAGGGTGCATCAGGTGATACGGGAGTGTGACAAAACTTTTGCCGATAGAGGTTCGTTCTCCCGCATCCTCTTCCTCTTCTACCGCTTAAAGCGATCAAATATTATGAAGAAAATTGAAAAAAAGCATTAAGAACAAACAGCAAACAAACTTTTGATATAAAGTCGTCAGGGAAATAGCATGTAGAGAACATATATATTTCATTTAAGTTTCCCCGATATATGTTTCTTTGTAACGAATTGTATAGTTTTCTTTTACTCTCAGCTGACTTTGTTTACTTTTAGGTTTCGTGCAGCACGGTTGATATGTAATGAAGATAGAATAATGTTTAGAACCAAGGAATATTAATATGTAATATGTACTATAATCTTGAAAATTAGATAAACCCCAATTAGAGTGAGTAAATAAATATTTTATGAGTAAGATATTGTGCCTGAATAGTGACAAGCATCAGCTGATACGGAAGCAGCAAAACGTTTGCCGATAGGGGTTCGTTCTTCCGTATCCTCCTCCTCTTCTACCGCTTAATGCGATTGGATATTATGAAGATAATGGAAAAAAGCATTAAAAACAAACAGCAAACAATCTTTCGATATAATATTGTCAGGGAAATAGCGTGCGAGGGTGCATCAGCTGATACGGAGGCCGCAAAACATTTGATCCTCTTTCTCACCGCCACCATGCTCGTCCCAGTGTATGCCTGTTGCCCACTGCATAATAGTGCATTAATTTGTTTACTGTACAGTAAATCTGTACATCTTTTATACTGTACACTATTTGCATGTTAATATAAATAACTACAGGTCTTTCTGCTTTGTTATGTACTTATAAAATATGTTTTACTTATATCTTAGGCATAGTGTGTCTATGGACGATTGTGGAACGAGCTATGCCCATTATCATTGTTTCCTATGGAAAATGACTCATTTTTTTACGCGATTTTCAAGTTACCCATCACTTTTGAGAGCCTATCTCTGCGTTATTCCAAGAACAAGGAGTATATATACAGTGATCCCTCGCTATATCACAATTCACCTTTTGCAAATTCAGTGCATCGCGTTTTTTGGGGGGCGAGCTTATTTTTTTCTGGGTATATGCGAGAATCCACGATATGTGGAAATATTAAAATTTTCAGTATTTTCATTATTTTATTGAAAAAATCTATTTTTCATGATTTCATTGATAAAAAAAAGTATTTCCCAGCCTAAGAATAATAAAACAGTAAGAAATAGTAAAAAACTTAAATTTAAACATGTAACTCTGCACCATAGAAAGTACGATACCGGTATCGGCGTTTCGGAAAATGCAAAGGGTCGCACCTACGTGAGCTAGCACATATTAAAATTACCAGTATTTTGATTATTTTATTGATAAAAACATTTATTTCCTAGCCTCAGAATACTAAAACAGTAAAAAATAGTATAACAAATAAATTTAAACATGTAACTCACAGTATTGCACTATGTAAAATACGATACCGGTATCATGGTTTCGGAAACAAAAAGGGTCGTATCTATGTGAGCTAGTACATATTAAAGTTTCCAGTATTTTCATTATTTTATTGATAAAAAAGTATTTCCTGGCCTAAGACTAATAAAACAGTAAAAATAGTAAAAAACATAAACTTAACCATATAACTCACAGTATTGCACCATGTAAACTACTGGACGATAGCATACACTATATTGGCATCTTGGAAAACACAAAGGCTCACACCTACGTGAGATAGTTCATGGGATGCTATTGGCTGAAAGGGTGAGAGACGATGAATTACATAATTGTTTTTCTGTATGTTCTGTATCATGGGGTCTGATTGGCTTTTTGATTAAAGCTTCATTCTCCCAGCGTCATCCATTGTCTTGCCTCACCCGTTCAGTCTAATTCACGTGTGCGCCGTTCGCATTGTGCTTCTTAATACGTTGAGCTTGTGATTTTTTTTCTCTCGTTTTTCAACTTCTGCAATGCTTCCCAAGCGTCCTTCATCTTCTAAGGCTTCTGGTAGTAAGCCTACATGGCAAAGGAAGATGTTGACCATAGCAGATAAGGCAAAATTGTTAGATAAGCTGAAGGAAGGAAGAAGGTTTGTGGATATCGGCCGCCATTTTGGCCTCAACGAATCTACTGTTCGATACATAAAAAAGGACGAGCCAAATATCAGGAAAACAGCGACTATTTCATTTAGTAAAACAGCGAAGAGGGTCGTAACACCCCGCAATAAGATAATAGTGCGGATGAAATCTGCTTTGGCCATGTGGATTGCTGATTGCAGAAAGAAGAACATCAGCTTAGACACCAATATCATACAAACAAAGACGAGGAAGCTGTATGAGACATTCCCTGTAAACGAACCCGACAACGACAGTGGTGACCGTGAGGAGGAAGAGAGAGAAGATATCGACGACCCACAACCAAGGCCCTCCAGCGATTCTCCACCGAGGAAACAACTGTTTGTGGCAAGCAAGGGATGGTTCGCCAAATTTAAAAAACGCTATGGCCTAAAGAGCGTTTCGGTTCATGGCGAAGCTGCCTCTGCAGAGACAGCTGCAGCTGAAGATTACGTGAACAACGACTTTAAGAAAATTATCGAGGAAGGCGAATATGCTCCTGAGCAAGTGCTTAACATGGATGAGACTGGGTTATTTTGGAAGAGAATGCCGTCTCGCACTCTTCTCTTCAAGGAAGAAGCTAAAGTCCCGGGATTTAAAGTGCACAAAGACAGCGTTACCATCATGTGCAGGAATGCTGCGGGCTTCATGTTAAAGCCCAGGCTTATCTACAAGTCTAAGAATCCTAGGGCTTTGAAGAATAAGAATCTGCTGCCACTTTATTGGATGCATAACCCTTAGGCCTGGATCACGAAAAGCCTCACATTGGACTGGTTTCACCTCAGGTCCGAGGTTATCTTGCTGAGAAGGGCCTTGAATATAAAGTACTTCTTTTGATGGATAATGCTGGTGGCCACGCAACTGATCTCCAATATGACGGTGTTCAAGTAGAGTTCCTGTCACCGAATACAACATCACTGATTCAGCCTATGGATCGAGGCGTTATTTTTGGGTTCAATGCCCTCTACACACAAAATGCCCTGGCGAACTTGGTTGAATCCATGGATGTAGACAAAGAATTCTCACTGAAGACTTACTGGTGTAACTACACGATTGCTACATGCCTTCAAAATATTCAGAATGCAAGCAAAGAGATGAAGCCGGCCACAATCAATGCAAGCTGGAAGAAATTGTGGCCCGAAGTCATCTATGACTACAAGGGATTCGCTCCTGATGAAGTCCATAATTCGGCAGCTGCGAAAGCTGTGAAGTTGGCTGCATTTCTAGGAGGAGAAGGCTTTGAAGATATGGCTCATGAAGACGCGATTGAACTGATCAACTGCCACTCGCAGCCTTTGACTGATGAAGACTTGGAGGAAATGACAAAATCAGCGAGTGAAGAAGGGGAAGAACAGCCTGATGAAACGCATGAAGAAATCGAAGAACCTGGCCTTACATTCGAACGTCTGGCAGCCATGTATGAACATGTGAAAGCAGTCCAACAACTCTCGCAAGAACACGACGATAATATGGTTCATTCGGTGACCTTCTGCAATCTTCTCGACGATGCCGTGATTCCTTACAAGACCATCTTCCAACAAAAGAAGAAACACCGACAGCAACTCTCCATTACCATGTTCTTCTCTTGCATAAAGCAGCCGTAAAGCTGTCATTGGTTGCGGAATAATTCCCTCTGGAGTCTATACACGTCATCATCACCTCATTCACTGTAAGTTTACCCATCACTTTCATAAAAATTTACGCTTGCATGCTGTTATTAATAAAGTAAAGGGTGGTTTTTAACAGTGCAGGGAGGGTTTATACAGTAAAGGTAAAAATAAAAGTAAAATACCTATGTATATGAGTATGTACATGTCATCATCACCTCATTTACGGTAAGTTTACCTATCACTTTCATATAAACTAACGCTTGCACGCTGCTATTAATAAAGTAAAGGGTGGTTTTTTTTACAGTGCAGGGAGGGTTTATACAGTAAAGGTAAAAACTAAATGTAAAATAACTATGTATATATTGTGATCTTACTTTGCGGATTTTCGCCTATCGCGGCCAGTCCCGGAACCGAACCCCTGCGATCAACGAGGGAGCACTGTATATACATACATACATATATATATATATATATATATATATATATATATATATATATATATATATAT
>JAXCGZ010008526.1:5000-12500 GCA_037179515.1 Halocaridina rubra
CACAGTTTTTCCTAAGGGCTTCAGAATACTAAGGGTTGAAAGATCTGAGAGGACTGGTGGAGGGATAGCACTGCTCATAAGTGAGAGGATTCAAGTTGAAGAAATAAACTTGGCTATAGAAAGTGAGTTCAGGGAATTTCTTGTTGCTCGCATAAACACTGGGTCAGAGAGCATTATAATAACTGTTGTATACAACCCACCAAGGAACCAAAATAGGCTTGAAATTTATGAGGAAAGTCATATAGGTACTATTGAAGTCATAAACTCAGTTGTTAACATGGCACGGGAGAAAAAATGTAGGATTTTGATTATGGGAGACTTTAATCATAAAGAGATAGATTGGATAAATCTCGACCCACACAGTGGTGAGGACTCATTTGGGGCAAGATTCCTAGATTGCGTACAAGGGAATTTCCTACACCAACATGTAATGGAACCAACAAGAGCCAGGGGTGGGGATGAGCCATCACTACTTGATCTAGTGTTCACAGATAATGTGTTGGATATTGAAAATATTGAGTATGAACCACCAATTGGAAAGAGTGACCACTGTGTGTTGTTGATGGAGTATATCATTGAAGACATTCTTCCTGAGGGTAGAGGCACTGAGGACATGAGGAGGAACTATCCGAAAGGAGATTACATCAAAATGAATGAGCTTTTTGCAGTTATTGACTGGAGAACCTTATTTTACAACAAATCTGTACAAGAAATGTATGACATCTTTTGTGAGAAATATGGGAAGATAGTAGATTGCTGCATACCTGTCACCAAAGTAGGTGTAATTCATGCCAGAGAGAAATGGTTCGATAATGGGTGTAAAAGAGCTAAGGAGTGGAGAGACAAATGCTGGAAAAGGTATAGGAGGAGAAAAAACATAAATGCCTGGCAAACCTACAAAAGAGCAAGAAATGACTACCTAAGTAAAAGGAGAGAGGCAGAGAGAGATTATGAGAGGGACATCACCAGGAAGGCTAAAGAAAATCGCAAGCTTTTCCACAGCTTTATCAGAGGAAAACTGAAGGTAAAAGAACAGGTTTTAAGGCTAAAGAGAGCGGATGGAAGCATCACTGAGACGGACGAAGAGATCTGCAAAGAATTGAACAAGGAGTTTCAGTCAGTATTTACAGTAGAAAATACCCCACCCCCTCAGATTGCAGTGATAGAAGCTCAAGGGCCGGTATTAGAGAACATCAACCTTACAACCACATAGGTATGCAAAGCGCTGATGGATTTAGATGTTCATAAAGCTACAGGTCCTGATGACATATCCCCTCATGTGCTTAAAAAATGCGCTAACACAATATCAGTGGCACTAAGTATCATATTTAAGGAGTCACTGGAGTCGGGGGAGATTCCAAGATGCTGGAAACAAGCAAATGTGATACCTATCTTCAAAAAGGGAAGGAGGGATACGGCTCTGAACTATAGACCAGTTTCTTTGACCAGCATAGTTTGCAAACTTATGGAGAAACTACTAAGGAAACATATCTCTCTTCACTTGGAATCCTTCAACTTTTTGTCAGTGAGGCAACATGGCTTCAGAGAAGGAAGATCAACAGTAACAAACTTATTAGAATTTTATGATGAGGTAAGCCAAATCTTACAGGAAAGAGAGGGCTGGGCAGATTGCATATTCCTAGACTTCCAGAAAGCGTTTGACACTGTTCCACATGGGAGACTTATTAGGAAGCTGCAATCAATGGCTAGAAAAGGTGGAAATGTCTTGGAATGGATAAAAACTTACTTAGAAGGAAGGGAACAGAGGGTTAGAGTAAGACACTCAGTGTCTGAATGGTGAAGAGTTAGTAGTGGAGTTCCACAGGGTTCAGTTTTAGGGCCACTTTTGTTCCTTGTATATGTAAATGACCTACCAGAGTCTGTAAATTCATTCATGAATATGTTTGCAGATGATGCAAAGATTGTGAAGAAAGCAAAAAACGAGAACAATGGTAGAGAACTTCAGGAGGATCTAAATAATCTGCATGAGTGGTCAGAAAAGTGGCTAATGAAATTCAATACCTCAAAATGTAAGGTAATGAGAATGGGTACAAGTGCAAGAAGGCCCAAGCTTGACTACTCGGTGGCTGGAGTACAACTTCAAGAGACAGAAAATGAGAGAGATCTAGGAGTAAACATACTGGCAGATTTGTCTCCAGAAATACATATAAATGGCGTAGTAAGGGCAGCATATGCATTCTTATCAAATGTAAGGGTAGCCTTCAGGCACATGGACAAGGAAATGTTCAGAAATATTTATGTAACCTATGTGAGGCCAAAACTCGAATATGCAGCCCCCTTTTGGAATCCGCACTTGAAAAAGCACATAGCTAAGCTTGAAAAAGTTCCAAGACATGCCACGAAACTGGTGCCATAAATATGCAATCTCGGTTATGATGAGAGGCTGAGGGAATTACACTTGCCATCACTCGAAGCTAGAAGAGTAAGGGGGGATATGGTGACAGTCTTTAAATTCCTTCATGGTTATGATAGAGTGGATAGGGATCGATATTTCGATATGGCTGGCTCTAGAGCTAGAGGTCATAGTTTGAAGCTTCGTAAGAAAACTTGTTTGCAGGATGTAAGGAAATACTTTTTCAGTGTAAGAGTAGTTGATAATTGGAATTCGCTAAGCGAGGAGGTAGTTAATGCTATCTCAATCCATAGTTTTAAGGACAGGTACGATAAGTATCACTAAGTCTAAAAATGGAACCGATGAGGAGACGGGAAGATACGACCTTTGGGCTCTTTCCCGTAAACACAATTAGGTAACCACAATTAGGTAATCACACACACACACACACACACACACACACACACACACACACACACACACACACACACACACACACACACACACACACACACACACACACACACAGGATTTCAATATGGGAGATTTTAATCATAAAGAGATAGATTGGATAAATCTTGACCCACACAGTGGTGAGGACTCATTCAGGGCAAGATTCCTAGATTGTGCACAAGGGAGTTTCCTACACCAACATGTAATGGGTGGGGATGAGCCATCACTACTTGATCTAGTATTCACAGATAATGTGTTGGATATTAAAAAAATTGAGTATGAACCACCAATTGGAAAGAGTGACCACTGTGTGTTGTTGATGGAGTATATCATTGAAGATATTCTGCCTGAGAGTAGAGGCACTGAGGACATGAGGAGGACCTATCCGAAAGGAGATTACATCAAAATGAATGAGCTTTTTACACTTATTGACTGAAGAACCTTATTTTACAACAAATCTGTACAAGAAATGTATGACATCTTTTGTGAGAAATATGGAAAGATAGTAGATTGCTGCATACCTTTCACCAAAGTAGGTGTAATTCATGAGAGAGGGAAATGGTTCAATAATGAGTGTAAAAGAGCTAAATAGTGGAGAGACAAATGCTGGAAAAGGTATAGGAGGAGAAAAAACATAAATGCCTGGCAAACCTACAAAAGAGCAAGAAATGACTACCTAAGTAAAAGAAGAGGCAGAGAGAGAGACTATGAGAGGGACATCACCAGGAAGGCTAAAGAAAATCGCAAGCTTTTCCACATCTTTATCAGAAGGAAACTTAAGGTAAAAGAACAGGTTTTAAGGCTAAAGACAGTGGATGGAAGCATCTATGAGACGGATGAAGAGATCTGCATAGAATTGAACAAGGAGTTTCAGTCAGTATTTACAGAACAAAATACCCCACCCCCTCAAATTGCGGAGATAGAAGCTCAAGGGCCGGTATTAGAGAACATCAACCTTACAGCCACAGAGGTATGCAAAGCGCTGATGGATTTAGATGTTCATAAAGCTCCAGGTCCTGATGACATATCCCCTCATGTACTTAAAGAATGCGCAAACTCAATATCATTGGCACTAAGTATCATATTTAAAAAAGTCACTGGAGTCAGGGGAGATTCCAAGATGCTAGAAACAAGCAAATGTGATACCTATCTTCTAAAAAGGAAGGAGGGATACGGCTCTGAACTATAGACCAGTTTCCTTGACCAGCATAGTTTGCAAAGTTATGGAGAAACTACTAAGGAAACATATCTCTCTTCACTTGGAATCCTTCAACTTTTTGTCAGTGAGGCAACATGGCTTCAGAGAAGGTAGATCAACAGAAACAAACTTGTTAGAATTTTATGATGAGGTAAGCCGAATCTTACAGGAAAGAGAGGGCTGGGCAGATTGCATATTCCTAGACTTCCAGAAAGCGTTTGACACTGTTCCACATGGGAGACTTATTAGGAAGCTGCAAGCAATGGCTAGAATAGGAGAAAATGTCTTGGAATGGATAAAAACTTACCTAGAAGGAGGGGAACAGAGGGTTAGAGTAAGACACTCAGTGTCTGAATGGAGAAGAGTTAGTAGTGGAATTCCATAGGGTTCAGTTTTAGGGCCACTTTTGTTCCTTGTATATGTAAATGACCTACCAGAGTCTGTAAATTCATTTATGAATATGTTTGCAGATGATGCAAAGATTGTGAAGAAAGTAGGAAATGAGAACAATGGTAGAGAACTTCAGGAAGATCTAAATAGTCTGCATGAGTGGTCAGAAAAGTGGCTAATGAAATTCAGTACTTCAAAATGTAAGGTAATGAGAATGGATACAAGTTCAAGAAGGCCCAAGATTGACTACTCGTTGGCTGGAGTACAACTTCAAGAGACAGAAAATGAGAGAGATCTAGGAGTAGACATACTGGCAGATTTGTATCCAGGAAATACATATAAATGGCGTAGTAAGGGCAGCATATGCATTCTTATCAAATGTAAGGGTAGCCTTCAGGCACTTGGACAAGGAAATGTTCAGAAATATTTATGTAACCTATGTGAGGCCAAAACTCGAATATGCAGCCCCCTTTTGGAATCCGTGCTTGAAAAGGCATATAGCTAAGCTTGAAAAAGTTCAAAGACATGCCACGAAACTGGTGCCAGAAATACGAAATCTCAGTTATGATGAGAGGCTGAGGGAATTAGACTTACCATTAATCAAAGCTAGAAGATTGAGGGGGGATATGGTGACAGTCTTTAAATTCCTTCATGGTTATGATAGAGTGGATAAGGATCGATATTTTGATATGGCAGGCTCTAGAACTAGAGGTCATAGTTTGAAGCTTCGTAAGAAAACTTCTTTGCAGGATGTAAGGAAATACTTTTTCAGTGTAAGAGTAGTTGATAATTGGAATTGGCTAAGCGAGGAGGTAGTTAATGCTATCTTAATCAATAGTTTTAAGGACAGGTATGATAAGTATCACTAAGTATAAAATGGAACCGATGAGGAGACGGGAAGATACGAGCTTTGGGCTTTTTCCTGTAAACACAATTAGGTAATTACAATTAGATAATTACACACACACACATATATAATAGATAACAAAATATACTTTTTGTTGAGTTGTACTGATAGGTTGAGACTCTCTCTCTCTCTCTCTCTCTCTCTCTCTCTCTCTCTCTCTCTCTCTCTCTCTCTCTCTCTCTCTCTCTCTCTCTCTCTCTCTCTCTCTCTCTCTCTCTCTCTCTTTCTGTGTATGGATGGTACTGCTGATAAGACAACACAAATTATCCTGACTTTTTACCAAGAGAAAACGCAGCTTACTTTCTGTTACAAAGGATAACAGAAAGTAAACTGCGTTTTCTCTTGGTAAAAGGTCAAGATAATTTGTGTTGTCTTATCAGCAGTCTTTAACATTCTTCATGTTAAAGACAGGAACATGGAACCGACCAAGATCTAGCGGCAGGTTCTTGGTATATAGCTAGTAGTTTTTTCCATCAAAAATAATTTTTACAAACCGAATTGAAATTAAATGCTTTTGATTCAAGACTTATCTCTTCTTCATATTACTGAGAGCTATAATGAAACTACTATGCCTGTCAAAGGATTTCGAGAAAGTTATATGAAACTATTCATCGTCTCTACCAACATGAATGATGAACTATTTGCAAACACAAAAAATTAAGATAAGACAAAGGAATGAAAAAAAAACGACTTCTAATCAGCTCTTTAACAATGATAGCAGATAAATGAACAATAACATTACTACAACCATTCATATCACAGGTGTTTTCCATGTGGAAGATTCTTAACGCCAATTTGACTCAAAAAACAAATTATCTAATATTTTCTAATGCAGGTCATATATGAATATATCATATATGTATAAAAATATATGTTCATCATGAAAAAAATCGTGTTTTCTCCTTTTATATTTTCTGTACGGCGACTCTTCCCCTTTTGGGGACGTAGCCAGCGGAATGTGACTATTGGGTGCCGCTCTTTTGGCGCTGAACTGTTTCAGCTCTGCCCAATTGGCACTAAACTGCTTTGGCTAGGATAAGTTAGTGTCAAAAGAGCAACGCCGATACAGCTTAGAGCCAAAAAAGTAGCATAAAAAGAGCGGCGCCATAAGGCCGGTGCCAAAGACCCGATATAGCCAGAGCCTCAACGTTTATATGGGGGGGGGGGGGTTAACGGCTGACCAATATCTTCAGCTGACTCTCTATAGCAGTGTTTCTCAACTTTTTTTTAAAATCAGGGGGCACTTGTAGAGTGACTAAAACTACGAGGCGCACTTAATATATCAGTAAGATAAAATTATCGATAAAACTGAAAAAAAAGGCTCTTGAAATTAGCATAAATATATAAGACAATACAATATATCATGTCAAGTATGCTTGTGCGAGACCTGTGCTTGATGTGCTTTGGCGATATTTTTTAATATTAGAGCCTTTTATGTGATAACCATACTCTTATTTCCTCATCAATATATCTAATATTTCATTTATTTTTAAATATAATGTTGGTAAATGCAAAAAATTCTAATTCACAGAGGTATGATGCGGAAAACTGCAATAAAATATTTAGCGCCTTACTACCTATTGAAGGATATTCTTAATTTGTGGTTTTCCAAAATTGATGAATGGACATTTTTTTTTATTTTTAAGATGTCCCTCGCGTAATTAAGTCAAAAGCTTACCACCGATTCCTGTAGTCAAATGTCAATATAGCTGCTTCTCACATGCTTTAGGACGGGTTATTCTAAGATTTTATATCGGTCATTCACGAGAGAATAATTTTAATTTTATTAATTTATTGCGCCAAAGCGTCAGACATTACATGAACACATACAAAATCAATGGCAACATAGTGCTTCAAATAGATACACAATCAAGAATATAACATAGTTGACAGGGAGGAGTACACATTGATAAAACATTACTACATACTAACACCAACCCACAGTATGGCAACACAAAGTACATAATATACAAAAGTAAAGCTCAGAGAAGCATAGAACACACAAACACATTACAAACAAAAACAAAACAGAAATATACAGCAACATACAAAGAAAATATATAATATTATATACATAGCAATATAATTCAAGGCCACCAAAGTGAGGATAACGAGCAAGAATAACAAAGTACATTATATACAAAAGTAAAGCTCAGAGAAGCACAGAACACACAAACACATTACAAACAAAAACAAAAC
>JAXCGZ010008527.1:2500-7500 GCA_037179515.1 Halocaridina rubra
GAATACAAACTTTATTCCTTCTATTCAATATCTCTTTCTCAGTAGCAGTGCTATCTTTCTTGAACAATGCACATTAATTGCTTAAGAATGAAATTTTGAGCCCTCGGGGTTCATACTTAATATCATGAGTGCATAATAATGAAAGAGGGATAGATTAGAACACTACAGTAAAATCTGTCGTTCTCTAGCTTGGACGAGAGTTTAGTCCGGTGTTTCACGAGAGAGAGAGAGAGAGAGAGAGAGAGAGAGAGAGGAGAGAGAGAGAGAGAGAGAGAGAGAGAGAGAGAGAGAGAGAGAGAGAGAGAGAGAGAGAGAGAGAGAGAGAGAGAGAGAGTCTACCAGCTTAATATCTGTCCACCCATAGCAGGAAAAATTCTGTGTGGGGTGTGATTATCTAATTGTGATTACCTACTTGTGTTTACGGAAAAGAGCCCCAAGCTCTTAAATTCCCGTCTCCTGGTCGGTTCCATTTTGTACTTAATGATACTTATCATACCTGTCCTTAAAACTATGGACTGAGTTAGCATTAACCACCTCCCCGCTTAGTGAATTTCAATTATCAACTACTCTTACACTAAAAAAGTACTTCCTTACATCCTGCATAGAAGTTTTCTTTAGAAGCTTCAAACTATGACCTCTAGTTCTAATTCCAGCCATATCAAAATATCGATCCCTATCCACTTTGTCAAAATCATGAAATACTTTAAAAACCGTCACCATATTCCCCCTCATTCCTCTAGCTTCGACTGATGGTAAGTCTAATTCCTTCAACCTCAAAGGTGTTTTTGTGCGCACGCGCGTGTGTATATGTGTGAGGGCGCTCACACATCATTACATGCAATAAAATGTATTAATTTATGGAAAACAGCTCTGAGAGAGAGAGAGAGAGAGAGAGAGAGAGAGAGAGAGAGAGAGAGAGAGAGAGAGAGGAGAGAGAGAGAGAGAGAGAGAGAGAGAGAGAGAGAGAGAGAGAGAGAGAGAGAGAGAATGTATTAGAGTTAATTGCAACTTAATAATTGGAGTGCCTTAGCGTTAAGTACACTTATAATTTTTCTGATACTTTTTTCTTTAAGTCTTGAGACATTCTGGGAAATAAAAGAAATTTAGGATTTTCATTTGTGTAAGTACAATAGTAGAATGAATAAGAGGTAGAATTTACAGATTTCTTAATGAATTGTCATTTTCGAAGATGTAGCAAACTACCCCTAATTATTTATTAGTATTAGCTCAGTAGTAGTAGTCGTAGTATTAGTAGTAGTAATAGTAAAAGTAACATAGTAGTCGTAGTAGTAGTAGCAGTAGCAATAGTGGTAGCGGCTGTAACGAAAATGAAACAAAAGAAAAATAATCTCTCTCTCTCTCTCTCTCTCTCTCTCTCTCTCTCTCTCTCTCTCTCTCTCTCTCTCTCTCTCTCTCTCTCTCTCTCTCTCTCTCTCTCTCTCTCTCTCTCTCTCTCTCTCTCTCTTTCGCATTCATTTCTACCCTTCTCTCGTGATAACAACACCAATCTGATGTAGCCAATCTCTTCCTTTATACCTCTCCCATTCAACTGTTGTCTGCCTCTCACGTTATGATCAATCCCCTTTTCCACTCTCCCCTCAAAAATCCTAGAGGTCTGCCTGTCTCTGTCACTGTCTGCTATATGTTTGTCGTTTCCCTTAGGGAGTTCTTAACAAATGTAAAACGAACACACGCACACACACACACATACACACACACGCGCACACATAGTTTTAAGGACAGGTATGATAAATATCACTAAGTATAAAATGGAACCGATCAGGAGACGGGAAGATACGAGCTTTGGGCTCTTTCCCGTAAACACAATTAGGTAATCACAATTAGGTAATCACACACACACATACACACACACACGCACACACACACATTATGAACCACCAATTGGAAAGAGTAACCACTGTGTGTTGTTGATGGAGTATATCATTGAAGATATTCTTCCTGAGAGTAGAGGCACTGAGGACATGAGGAGGAACTATCCGAAAGGAGATTACATCAAAATGAATGAGCTTTTTGCAGTTATTGACTGGAGAACATTATTTTACAACAAATCTGTACAAGAAATGTATGACATCTTTTGTGAGAAATATGGAAAGATAGTAGATTGCTGCATACCTGTCACCAAAGTATGTGTAATTCATGCCAGAGAGAAATGGTTCGATAATGGGTGTAAATGAGCTAAGGAGTGGAGAGACAAATGCTGGAAAAGGTATAGGAGGAGAAAAAACATAAATGCCTGGCAAACCTACAAAAGAGCAAGAAATGACTACCTAAGTAAAAGGAGAGAGGCAGAGAGAGACTATGAGAGGGACATCACCAGGAAGGCTAAAGAAAATCCCAAGCTTTTCCACAGCTTTATCAGAGGAAAACTGAAGGTAAAAGAACTGGTTTTAAGGCTAAAGAGAGCGGATGGAAGCATCACTGAGACGGATGAAGAGATCTGCAAAGAATTGAACAAGGAGTTTCAGTCAGTATTTACAGTAGAAAATACCCCCTCCCCTCAGACTGTAGTGATAGAAGCTCAAGGGCCGGTATTAGAGAACATCAACTTTACAGCCAGAGAGGTATGCAAAGCGCTGATGGATTTAGATGTTCATAAAGCTACAGTTCCTGATGACATATCCCCTCATGTGCTTAAAAATGCGCAAACACAATATCAGTGGCACTAAGTATCATATTTAAGGAGTCACTGGAGTCGGGGAAGATTCCAAGATGCTGGAAACAAGCAAATGTGATACCTATCTTCAAAAAAGGAAGGAGGGATACGGCTCTGAACTATAGACCAGTTTCCTTGACCAGCATAGTTTGCAAAGTTATGGAGAAACTACTAAGGAAACATATCTCTCTTCACTTGGAATCCTTCAACTTTTTGTCAGTGAGGCAACATGGCTTCAGAGAAGGTAGATCAACAGTAACAAACTTATTAGAATTTTATGATGAGGTGAGCCAAATCTTACAGGAAAGAGAGGGCTGGGCAGATTGCATATTCCTAGACTTCCAGAAAGCGTTTGACACTGTTCCACATGGGAGACTTATTAGGAAGCTGCAATCAATGGCTAGAATAGGTGGAAATGTTTTGGAATGGATAAAAACTTACTTAGAAGGAAGGGAACAGAGGGTTAGAGTAAGACACTCAGTGTCTGAATGGAGAAGAGTTAGTAGTGGAGTTCCACAGGGTTCAGTGTTAGGGCCACTTTTGTTCCTTGTATATGTAAATGACCTACCAGAGTCTGTAAATTCATTCATGAATATGTTTGCAGATGATGCAAAGATTGTGAAGAAAGTAAAAAACGAGAACAATGGTAGAGAACTTCAGGAGGATCTAAATAATCTGCATGAGTGGTCATAAAAGTGGCTAATGAAATTCAATACTTCAAAATGTAAGGTAATGAGAATGGGTACAAGTGCAAGAAGGCCCAAGAGACTACTCGGTGGCTGGAGTACAACTTCAAGAGACAGAAAATGAGAGAGACCTAGGAGTAAACATACTGGCAGATTTGTCTCCAGAAATACATATAAATGGCATAGTAAAGGCAGCATATGCATTCTCATCAAATGTAAGGGTAGCCTTCAGGCACATTGACAAGGAAATGTTCAGAAATATTTATGTAACCTATGTGAGGCCAAAACTCGAATATGCAGCCCCCTTTTGGAATCCGCACTTGAAAAAGCACATAGCTAAGCTTGAAAAAGTTCAAAGACATGCCACGAAACTGGTGCCAGAAATACGCAATCTCAGTTATGATGAGAGGCTGAGGGAATTAGACTTACCATCACTCGAAGCTAGAATAGTGAGGGGGGATATGGTGACAGTCTTTAAATTCCTTCATGGTTATGATAGAGTGGATAGGGATCGATATTTTGATATGGCTGGCTCTAGAACTAGAGGTCATAGTTTGAAGCTTCGTAAGAAAACTTCTTTGCAGGATGTAAGGAAATACTTTTTCAGTGTAAGAGTAGTTGATGATTGGAATTGGCTAAGCGAGGAGGTAGTTAATGCTATCTCAATCCATAGTTTTAAGGACAGGTATGATAAATATCACTAAGTCTAAAATGGAGCCGATCAGGAGACGGGAAGATACGAGCTTTGGGCTCTTTCCCGTAAACACAATTAGGTAATCACAATTAGGTAATCACATATACACACACACACGCACACACACACACACACACACACACACACACACACACACACACACACACACACACACACACACACACACCAGGTAAGTGCAAACAAATCATTGTCACATTTGCATCATTTTTTATGAGTGTGACTGGCACCAAGAAAAATAGAAAGCAAAGAAAGAAAGAAAAAGAGATTTAGGGAATATTGTGAGTTGTCAAATGTGAAGGTATAGTATGAGATGTGTAGATTCACAAACTTCTGGCTGCTTCAGACATTCACGAAGATGTCGTGGAAGTAGATTGTCATCTATCCTTTACTCACACAATATGTCACTATTAGCCACATCTATATGTACTTTCTTGTTTCCTGAATGCCGAGACACTTCCAATTACATACTATCCAGTTGATTCAACCTTCTCTCTCTCTCCTCTCTCTCTCTCCTCTCTCTCTCTCTCTCTCTCTCTCTCTCTCTCCCTCTCTCTCTCTCTCTCTCTCTCTCTCTCTCTCTCTCTCTATCTATCTATCTATCTATCTATCTATCTATCTATCTAGCTATATATCTATCTATCTATCTATCTATCTATCTATCAATCTATCTATCTATCTATCTATCTATCTATCTCACACAAATCATTATGATATATCGTCAAGAAGTAAACTTTTCGTAGTCTCCCATCTTCTCTAAATAATGGTTTTATGTTACCAAAGGGACATGCATACAAAAGCTATATATTCACTTTTGTTTAGTTCAGAATTCCAGCATGTTTTTAAAACTAAAGTATAAGATGGATGAAACAACCTCGTTAGCGATAAGTACATTTGCATCTATCCATAAAGAAATTTTGATCTTTAT
>JAXCGZ010008527.1:12500-32022 GCA_037179515.1 Halocaridina rubra
AGAGACAGTAATCAAAAAATAAAAGACGTTGTGATGGAAAGGGCAAACGCACTCATCAAACAAGCACTTGATAAAGAGAAGACAGTGGTAATCTCAGCCATAAGAGAATCCCAGGAGCCAACATGGAAGGGGAGACTTGAAGAAAATAAAGCTAGGGTTGTAGACATGATAAGAAAGCTTGGAGTAGTTTGTGGTCCTGAGGATATTGTAAACATACACCAACTAGGCAAATATTTGAGGGAAGGAAAGCTGAGACCAACAAAAGTAACCTTTGAGAGAGGGGAAACATGTAGGGAAATATTGTTGAGAAAAAATGTCTAAAAGAACTTCAAGAATTCAAAGAAGTGTTCATTAGACGATAAAGAACACAGGAAGAGATGGGAAAGATCAAAAACTTGTTGCAAGAGGCAAGAAGGTTAAATGAGGAAAGAAATGAAGAAGAGAAGAAAAATTTTCATTTCAGAGTTCATCCAGACAAAGGGGAGATAAAGAAGATAATGACAGAAGATCAGGGGATGGGGCCTCATTAAGATTGTTATACACAAATGCTGATGGATTAGCTGGTAAGGTAGAAGAACTAAAAGATAGGATTCACAACAGTAAGGCAGATATAGTAGCAATTACAGAGACTAAGTTGAGTGAGGACATAAACAGTGTCACAGTTTTTCCTAAGGGCTTCAGAATATTAAGGGTTGAAAGATCTGAGAGGACTGGTGGAGGGATAGCACTGCTCATAAGTGAAAGGATTCAAGTTGAAATAATAAACTTGGCTATAGAAAGTGAGTTCAAGGAATTTCTTGTTGCTCGCATAAATACTGGGTCAGAGAGCATTATAATAACTGTTGTATATAACCCACAAAGGAACCAGAATAGGCTAGAAGTTTATGAGGAAAGTCATATAGGTACTATTGAAGTCATAAACTCAGTTGTTAACATGGCACGGATGAGAAAATGTAGGATTTTGATTATGGGAGATTTTAATCATAAAGAGATAGATTGGATAAATCTTGACCCACACAGTGGTGAGGACTCATTCGGGGCAAGATACCTACATTGCGTACAAGGGAATTTCCTACACCAACATGTAATGGAACAAATAAGAGCCAGGGGTGGGGATGAGCCAATACTACTTAATCTAGTATTCACAGATAATGTGTTGGATATTGAAAAAAATGAGTATAAACCACCAATTGCAAAGAGTGACCACTGTGTGTTGTTAATGGAGTATATCATTTAAGATATTCTGCCTAAGAGTAGAGGCACTGAGGACATGAGGAGGAACTATCGGAAAGGAGATTACATCAAAATGAATGAGCTTTTTGCAGATATTGACTGGAGAACCTTATTTTACAACAAATCTGTACAAGAAATGTATGACATCATTTGTGAGAAATATGTGATGATAGTAGATTACTGCATACCTGTCACCAAAGTAGGTGTTATTCATGCCAGAGAGAAATGGTTCGATAATGAGTGTAAAAGAGCTAAGGAGTGGAGAGACAAATACTGGAAAAGGTATAGGAGGAGAAAAAACATAAATGATTGGCAATGCTACAATAGAGCAAGAAATGACTACCTAAGTAAAAGGAGAGAGGTAGAGAGAGATTATGAGAGGGACATCACCAGGAAGGCTAAAGAAAATCCCAAGCTTTTCCACAGCTTTATCAGAGGAAAACTGAAGGTAAAAGAACAGGTTTTAAGGCTAAAGAGAGCGGATGGAAGCATCACTGAGACGGATGAAGAGATCTGCAAAGAATTGAACAAGGAGTTTCAGTCAGTATTTACAGTAGAAAATACCCCACCCCCTCAGATTGCAGAGATAGAAGCTCAAGGGCCGGTATTAGAGAACATCAACCTTACAGCCACAGAGGTATGCAAAGTAGTGATGGATTTAGATGTTTATAAAGCTACAGGTCCTGATGACATATACCCTCATGTACTTAAAATATGCGCAAACTCAATATCAGTGGCACTAAGTATCATATTTGAAAAGTCACTGGAGTCAGGGGAGATTCCAAGATGCTGGGAACAAGCAAATCTGATACCTATCTTCAAAAAGGGAAGGAGGGATACGGCTCTGAACTATAGACCAGTTTCCTTGACCAGCATAGTTTGCAAAGTTATGGAGAAACTACTAAGGAAACATATCTCTCTTCACTTGGAATCCTTCAACTTTTTGTCAGTGAGGCAACATGGCTTCAGAGAAGGTAGATCAACAGTAACAAGATTATTAGAATTTTATGATGAGGTAAACCGAATCTTACAGGAAAGAGAGGGCTGGGCAGATTGTATATTCCTAGACTTCCAGAAAGCGTTTGACACTGTTCCACATGGGAGATTTATTAGGAAGCTGCAAGCAATGGCTAGAATAGGTGAAAATGTCTTGGAATGGATATAAACTTACTTAGAATAAAATGAACAGGGGGTTAGAGTAAGACATTCAGTGTCTGAATGGAGAAGAGTTAGTAGTGGAGTTCCATAGGGTTCAGAGTCTGTAAATACATTCATGAATATGTTTGCAGATGATGCAAAGATTGTGAAGAAAGTAAAAAAAGAGAACAATGTTAAAGAACTTCAGGAGGATCTACATTGTCTGCATGAGTGGTCAGAAAAGTGGCTAATGAAATTCAATGCTTCAAAATATAAGGTAATGAGAATGGGTACAGGTGCAAGAAGGCCCAAGCTTGACTACTCAGTGGCTGGAGTACAACTTCAAGAGACAGAAAATGACAGAGATCTAGGAGTAAACATACTGGCGGATTTGTCTGCAGAAATACATATACATGGCATGATAATGGCAGCATATGCATTCTTATCAAATGTAAGGTTAGCCTTCAGGCACATGGACAAGGAAATGTTCAGAATTATTTATGTAACCTATGTGAGGCCAAAACTCGACTATGCAGCCCCCTTTTGGAATCCACACTTGAAAAAGCAGATAGCTAAGCTTGAAAAAGTTCAAAGACATGCCACAAAACTGGTGCCAGAAATACGCAATCTCAGTTATGATGAGAGGCTGAGGGAATTAGACTTACCAACACTCGAAGCTAGAAGATTGAGGGGGGATATGGTGACAGTCTTTAAATTCCTTCATGGTTATTATAGAGTGGATAGGGATCGATATTTTGATATGGCAGGCTCTAGAACTAGAGGTCATAGTTTGAAGCTTCGTAAGAAAACTTCTTTGCAGGATGTAAGGAAATACTTTTTCAGTGTAAGAGT
The DNA here is from genome assembly GCA_037179515.1 of Halocaridina rubra. Lineage (NCBI taxonomy): Eukaryota > Metazoa > Arthropoda > Malacostraca > Decapoda > Atyidae > Halocaridina > Halocaridina rubra. Next base: position 15,723 of record JAXCGZ010008527.1, read on the forward strand.
AGTTGATATATTGGAATTCGCTAAGAGAGGTGGTAGTTAATGCTATCTCAATCCATAGTTTTAAGGACAGGTATGATAAGTATCACTAAGTATAAAATGGAACCGATCAGGAGACGGGAAGATACGAACTTTGGGCTCTTTCCCGTAAACACAATTAGGTAAATACAGTCACAAACCGGAGGAATGTAATGAAGAACAATATAGGGGATAACAGGAAAGAAGAAGGCAGATAAAGACAAGTACAAAGAAGAAGCAAAAGAAGAAAAATTAAAAAAGTAATTATGAAAATGAAGAAGAAAAGAAAATGAATCCTAAAAAAAAACAAAGAAGAGAAGAAAATGAATATTAATAAAGAGAAAACGAAAAGATATATAAAAACGAGATTGGAAGAAAAGGAGAAGTACAGAATCAGAAGAAAGAGAAGAATTATCAAAATTTGAAATAGAAAAGGAAGCACTATAAGCAGGAACAGAATAGAATAATAAGGAAAAGGAGACCATCTGGTAAAAGAAAAAAAAAAGATTGGGTTAATTGCGTTCTTTATGTGCAAAACCCGTGTTGTTCGGTACAAGTCTGTCGATGGTGGATATACCCAATGGCTTCTCATGGTACCTCTAACAAGCCTCCGCTTGGAAAACGAAAACAATTGCTCCAAGAGAGCGGAAAGTTAGAGATACAGTCCTTTAATACAGCGTCACCTAGATTTGAGCCTTTTCGATACTTATCTGTCCTACCTCATATTATTGTCAATGTGTTATTTTAACACGGCGCAAATTGAAAAAAGGAAACACTTGCACCAAGGCAGTGAAGAGCTGGAGATGTCAACCTTGGATGTAGTAATGGCCAAATTTGCTGTCCTCGATACCTCGATAAATTTAGTCCTACACCAAATTAATGATAATCTTTTAGTCCTGCATCAAATTAATGATAATCTTTTTGTTCTGCGTCAAATTAAAGATAATCTTTTTGTCCTGCGTCAAATTAATATCTTAGTTTTCATTTTAACTCTGATCTTTTGGAAAACGATAAAAATCGTCTCTAGGCAGTGAAAGGCTGGAGTTATCGATCTACAAAGCAGTGCTATCTAAATAGGGGCTCCACGACACTCGATACTTTGTTCTCAGGTGAAATTAATGATATGCTTCTTTTAAATTTAATGAATTTAATCGGCTACCGTTACTGACCCTATTGGGTTTTGAGGGTTTTCGCTATGAGCAAAATTACACTTCAAAAATATGTGGCTAGGCTAAATGAGGCTTTTTTTCATTATACATTTCAGTATTACGAAGCACAAATGCTTCATGTTTAGAGCCAATAAATATTTGCCAGTGAAAGGTTATATCGACAGAGGAGATGGGTGTGATGCACAATAAAAAATTGAAAATCGAAGCAAAATTCCAGAAAATATTCGAACAACTCAGATTTTCTTTTGCTCTCAAGACATAATTTAATGGCTGTTACATATCCTCTAAGAAGGCGGTGCTTAGAAAACACTACTTGAAAAATATTGCTTGCAGTTCATTATACGAAGTGGAAAAACACAGCACAGCCTCTGAGTTTTTCGTCAAATATTCGATGGATTTATTTTTGTTCAACTAGTTTTTCGTCAAATATTCGATGGATTTATTTTTTGTTCAACTAGTTTTTCGTGGATATAATCAGAGTATAGTCAACATCACGGGTTCGTATATATATATATATATATATATATATATATATATATATATATATATATATATATATATATATATATATATATATATATATATATATATATATATATATATATATATATATATATATATATATATATATATATATATATATATATATATATATCTATATCTATATATATATATATATATATATATATATATATATATATATATATATATATATATATATATATATATATATATATATATATATATATATATATATATATATATATATATATATATATATATATATATATATATATATATGGATATGCAAACATGCATACATACATACATACATACATACATACATACATACATACATACATACATACATACATACATACATACATACATACATACATACATACATACATACATACATACATACATACATACATACATACATACATACATACATACATACATACATGCATACATGCATACATACATACATACATACATATATGCATACATACATACATACATACATACATACATACATACATACATACATACATACATACATACATACATACATACATACATACATACATACATACATACATACATACATACATACATACATACATACATACATACAACAGTAATAGGTTTGCATAATGACGACGGGAAAAGTGCTTGAAGTGCTATGATATGTAGACTTTTATCTGCTGTGGTAGCTGAGTCGGTATAGTGCAATAAACATGTAGCCTGTGACGCAGATTCGATTCCTCTGATTGTCAACATTCTCTTCTGGGATAACAGTGTGTTTGTGCGTATATGCATAGGCCAATGTGTGTGGATATACTTATAGACAGATAGAGAGAGGCAAGTACACAAAGTAGCTTACACAAAGCGAGTTATCATGAGTGGGAAATAGATATACATATGTTAGTCCTCTCTTTTATCTTATCATTAAAGCATCGACAGGGCTCATAAATGAACTGTGTGATTACCTAATTGTGTTTACGGGAAAGAGCCAAAAACTCGTATCTTCCCGTCTCCTGATCGGTTCCACTTTCTACTTGGTGATACTTATCATACCTGTCCTTAAAACTATGCATTGAGATAGCATTTACTACCTCCTCGCTTATCGAATTCCAATTATCAACTACTCTTACACTGAAAAAGTATTTCCTTACATCCTGCAAAGGAGTTTTCTTACGAAGCTTCAAACTCTGACCTCAGGTTCTAGAGCGTGTCATATCAAAATATCGATCTCTTCCACTCTATCATAACCATGAAGGAATTTAAAGACTGTCACCATATCCCCCCTCAATCTTCTAGCTTCGAGTGATGGTAAGTCTAATTCCCTCAGCCTCTCATCTTAACTGAGATTACTTATTTCTGGCACCAGTTTCATGGCATGTCTTTGAACTTTTTCAAACTTAGCTATGTGCTTTTTCAAGTGCGGACTCCAAAAGGGGGCTGCATATTCGAGTTTTGGCCTCATATAGGTTACATAAATATTTCTGAACATTTCCTTGTCCATGTGCCTGAAGACTACCCTTACATTTGATAAGAATGCATATGCTTACCTTACTATGCCATTTATGTGTATTTCTGTAGACAAATCTGCCAGTACGTTTACTCCTAGATCTCTCTTATTTTCTGTCTCTTGAAGTTGTACTCCAGCCACCGAGTAGTCAAGCTTGGGCCTTCTTGCACTTGTACCCATTCTCATTACCTTACATTATGAAATATTGAATTTCATTAGCCACTTTTCTGACCGCTCATGCAGACTATTTAAATCTTCCTGAAGTTCGCTACCATTGTTCTCTTTTCCTACCTTCCTCACAATCTTTGCATCATCTGCAAACATATTCATGAATGAATTTACAGACTCTGGGAGGTCATTTACACATACATGGAACAAAACTGGCCCTAAAACTTAACCCTGTGGAACTCCACTACTAACTCTTCTCCATTCAGACACTGTCTTACTCTAACCCTCTGTTCCCTTCCTTCTAAGTAAGTTTTTATCCATTCCAAAACATTTCCACCTATTCTCGCCATTGCTTGCAGCTTCTTAATAAGTCTCCCATGTGGAACAGTGTCAAACGCTTTCTGGAAGTCTAGGAATATGCAATCTACCCAGCCTTCTCTTTCCTGTAAGATTCGGCTTACCTCATCATAAAATTCTAATAAGTTTGTTACTGTTGATCTACCTTCTCTGAAGCCATGTTGCCTCACTGACAAAAAGTTGAAGGATTCCAAGTGAAGAGAGATATGTTTCCTTAGTAGTTTCTCCATAACTTTGCAAACCATGCTGGTCAAGGAAACTGGTATATAGTTCAGAGCCGTATCCCGTCCTCCCTTTTTGAAGATAGGTATCACGTTTGCTTGTTTCCAGCATCTTGGAATCTCCCCCGACTCCAGTGATTTTTTAAATATGATACTTAGTGCCACTGATATTGAATTTGTGCATTTTTTTAGTACATAAGGGGATATGTCATCAGGACCTGTAGCTTTATGAGCATCTAACTCCATCAGCGCTTTGCATACCTCTGTGGCTGTAAGGTTGATGTTCTCTAATGCCGGCCCTTGAGCTTCTATCTCTGCAATCTGAGGGGGTGGGGTATTTTCTACTGTAAATACTGACTGAAGCTCCTTGTTCAAGTCTTTGCAGATCTCTTCATCCGTCTCAGTGATGCCTCCATCCGCTCTCTTTAGCCTTAAAACCTGTTCTTTTACATTCAGTTTTCCTCTGATAAAGCTGTGGAAAAGCTTGGGATTTTCTTTAGCCTTCCTGGTGATGTCCCTCTCATAGTCTCTCTCTCCCTCTTTTCCTTTACTTAGGAAGTCATTTCTTGCTCTTTTGTAGGTTTGCCAGGCATTTATGTTTTTTCTCCTCCTATGCCTTATCCAGCATTTGTCTCTCCACTCCTTAGCTCGTTTACACTCATTATCAAACCATTCCTATTTGGCATGAATTACACCTACTTTGGTGACAGGTATGCAGAAATCTTTCTTCCCATATTTCCCATATTTCTCACAAAAGATGTCATGCATTTCTTGTACAGATTTGTTGTGAAATAAGGTTCTCCAGTCAGTAACTGCAAAAAGCTCATTCATTTTGATGTAATCTGCTTTTGGATAGTTCCTCCTCATGTCCTCAGTGCCTCTACTCTCAGGCAGAATATCTTCAATTATATACTCCATCAACAACACACAGTGGTCACTCATTCCAATTGGTGGTTCATACTCAATTTTTTCAATATCCAACACATTATCTGTAAATACTAGATCAATTAGTGATGGCTCATCCCCACCCCTGGCCCTCATTGGTTCCATTTCATGTTGGTGTAGGAAATTTTCTTGTACGCAATCTAGGAATCTTGCCCCGATTGAGTCCTCACCCCTGTGTGGGTCAAGATTTATCCAATCTATGTCTTTATGATTAAAATCTCCCATAATTAAAATTCTACATTTTCTCTCCCGTGCCATAATAACAATTGAGTTTATGACTTCAATAGTACCTATATGACATTCCTCATAAACTTCTAGCCTATTCTGGTTCCTTGGTGGGTTATATACAACAGTTATTATAATGCTCTCTGACCCAGTATTTATGCGAGCAACAAGAAATTCCTTGAACTCACTTTCTATAGCCAAGTTTATTTCTTCTACTTGAATGCTTTCACTTATGAGCAGTGCTATCCCTCCACCAGTCCTCTCAGATCTTTCAACCCTTAATATTCTGAAGCCCTTAGGAAAAACTGTGACACTGTTTATGTCCTCACTCAACTTAGTCTCTGTAATTGCTACTATATCTGCCTTACTATTGTGAATCCTATCTTTAAATTCTACTACCTTCCCAGCTAATCCATCAGCATTTGTGTATAACAATCTTAATGAGGCCACATCCCCTGATCTTCTGTCATTGTCTTCCTTATCTCCCCTTTGTCTGGAAGAACTCTGAAATGAAAATTTTTCTTCTCTTCTTCATTTCTTTCCTCATTTAACCTTCTTGCCTCTTGCAACAAGTTTTTTTATCTTTTCCATCTCTTCCTGTGTTCTGTATCGTCTAATGAACACTTCTTTGAATTCTTGAAGGTCTTTTAGACTTTTTTTCTCATCAGTATTTCCCTACATGTGTCCCCTCTCTCAAAGGTTACTTTTGCTGGTCTCGGCTCTCCTTCACTCGAATATTTGCCTAGTTGGTGAATGTTTACAATATCCTCAGGACCACAAACTACTCCAAGCTTTCTTATCATGTCTACAACCGTAACTTTGTTTTCTTCAAGTCTCCTCTGCCATGTTGACTCCTGGGATTCGCTTATGCCTGAGATTACCACTGTCTTCTCTTTATCAAGTGCCTGTTTAATTAGTGGATTTGCCCTTTCCATCACAACATCTTTCATTTTTTTGATTACTGTCTCTTTATAGTCAACTGTTTTTATGTTTTCCAGTGAAACCACCTTTACAGCCTCTTTTACTGCCACATTCCCCTTTAGTGCATCAGCAAAGGAAGTGGGGGGTTGGGGCTTGCCCTGGCTGACGAATACCCATTGTATTGAAATGGAAATAAAGTTTGTTATTCAGCTCCTGGAACTCTTTTCTAAACTATTAAATGTTTTCCTTAATCTGGACATTCCAAACTGCAATGGAGTGGGTGTAATTACCTAATTGTAATTACCTAATTGTGTTTACGGGAAAGAGCACAAAGCTCATATCTTCCCGTCTCCTGATCGGTTCTATTTTATACTTAGTGATGCTTATCATACCTGTCCTTAAAACTATGCATTGAGATAGCATTAACTACCTCCTCGCATAGCGAATTCCAATTATCAACTACTCTTACACTGAAAAAGTATTTCCTTACATCCTGCAAAGAAGTCTTCTTACGAAGCTTCAAACTATGACCTCTAGTTCAAGAGCCAGCCATATCAAAAAATCGATCCCTATCCACTCTATCATAACCATGAAGGAATTTAAAGACTGTCACCATATCCCCCCTCAATCTTCTAGTTTCGAGTGTTGGTAAGTCTAATTCCCTCAGCCTCTCATCATAACTGAGATTGCGTATTTCTGGCACCAGTTTTGTGGCATGCCTTTGAACTTTTTCAAGCTTAGCTGTGTTCTTTTTCAAGTGTGGATTCCAAGAGGGGGCTGCATATTCGAGTTTTGGCCTCACATAGGTTACATAAATATTTCTGAACATTTCCTTGTCCATGTGCCTGAAGGCTACCCTTACATTTGATAAGAATGCATAAGCTGCCCTTACGTGTGTGTGTGTGTGTATGTGTGTGTGCATGTGTGTGTGTGATTACCTAATTGTGATTACCTAATTGTGTTTACGGGAAAGAGCCCAAAGCTCGTATCTTCCCGTCTCCTGATCGGTTCCATTTTATACTTTGTGATACTTATCATGCCTGTCCTTAAAAGTATGGATTGAGATAGCATTAACTACCTCCTCGCTTAGCGAATTCCAATTATCAACTACTCTTACACTGAAAAAGTATTTCCTTACATCCTGCAAAGAAGTTTTCTTACGAAGCCTCAAACTATGACCTCTAGTTCTAGAGCCAGCCATATCAAAATATCGATCCCTATCCACTCTATCATAACCATGAAGGAATTTAAAGACTGTCACCATATCCCCCCTCAATCTTCTAGCTTCGAGTGATGGTAAGTCTAATTCCCTCAGCCTCTCATCATAACTGAGATTGCGTATTTCTGGCACCAGTTTCGTGGCATGTCTTTGAACTTTTTTAAGCTTAGCTATGTGCTTTTTCAAGTGCGGATTCCAAAAGGGGGCTGCATATTCGAGTTTTGGCCTCACATAGGTTACATATATATTTCTGAACATTCCCTTGTCCATGTGCCTGAAGGCTACCCTTACATTTGATAAGAATGCATATGCTGCCCTCACTATGCCATTTATATGTATTTCTGGAGACAAATCTGCCAGTATGTTTACTCCTAGATCTCTCTCATTTTCTGTCTCTTGAAGTTGTACTCCAGCCACCGAGTAGTCAAGCTTGGGCCTTCTTGCACTTGTACCCATTCTCATTACCTTACATTTTGAAGAATTGAATTTCATTAGCCACTTTTCTGACCACTCATGCAGATTATTTAGATCCTCCTGAAGTTCTCTACCATTGTTCTCGGTTTTTACTTTCTTCACAATCTTTGCATCATCTGCAAACATATTCATGAATGAATTTACAGACTCTGGTAGGTCATTTACATATACAAGGAACAAAAGTGGCCCTAAAACTGAACCCTGTGGAACTCCACTACTAACTCTTCTCCATTCAGACACTGAGTGTCTTACTCTAACCCTCTGTTCCCTTCCTTCTAAGTAAGTTTTTATCCATTCCAAAACATTTCCACCTATTCTAGCCATTGATTGCAGCTTCCCAATAAGTCTCCCATGTGGAACAGTGTCGAACGCTTTCTGGAAGTCTAGGAATATGCAATCTACCCAGCCCTCTCTTTCCTGTAAGATTTGGCTTACCTCATCATAAAATTTTAATAAGTTTGTTACTGTTGATCTACCTTCTCTGAAGCCATGTTGCCTCACTGACAAAAAGTTGAAGGATTCCAAGTGAAGAGAGATATGTTTCTTTAGTAGTTTCTCCATAACTTTGCAAACTATGCTGGTCAAGGAAACTGGTCTATAGCTCAGAGCCGTATCCCTCCTTCCCTTTTTGAAGATAGGTATCAGATTTGCTTGTTTCCAGCATCTTGGAATCTCCCCCGACTCCAGTGACACCTTAAATATGATACTTAGTGCCACTGATATTGTGTTTGCGCATTTTTTAAGCACATGAGGGGATATGTCAGCAGGACCTGTAGCTTTATGAACATCTAAATCCATCAGCGCTTTGCATACCTCTGTGGCTGTAAGGTTGATGTTCTCTAATACCGGCCCTTGAGCTTCTATCACTGCAATCTGAGGGGGTGGGGTATTTTCTACTGTAAATACTGACTGAAACTCCTTGTTCAATTCTTTGCAGATCTCTTCATCCGTCTCAGTGATGCTTCCATCCGCTCTCTTTAGCCTTATAACCTGTTCTTTTACCTTCAGTTTTCCTCTGATAAAGCTGTGGAAAAGCTTGGGATTTTCTTTAGCCTTCCTGGTGATGTCCCTCTCATAGTCTCTCTCTGCCTCTCTCCTTTTACTTAGGTAGTCATTTCTTGCTCTATTGTAGGTTTGCCAGGCATTTATGTTTTTTCTCCTCCTATACCCTTTCAAGCATTTGTCTCCACTCCTTAGCTCTTTTACACCCATTATCGAACCATTTCTCTCTGGCATAAATTACACCTACTTTGGTGACAGTATGCAGCAATCTACTATCTTCCCATATTTCTCACAAAAGATGTCACACATTTCTTGTACAGATTTGTTGTAAAATAAGGTTCTTCAGTCAATAACTGCAAAAAGCTCATTCATTTTGATGTAATCTCCTTTCGGATAGTTCCTTCTCATGTCCTCAGTGCCTCTACTCTCAGGAAGAATATCTTCAATGATATACTCCATCAACAACACACAGTGGTCACTCTTTCCAATTGGTGGTTCATACTCAATTTTTTCAATATCCAACACATTATCTGTGAACACTAGATCAAGTAGTGATGGCTCATCCCCACCCCTGGCCCTTGTTGGTTCCATTACATGTTGGTGTAGGAAATTTTCTTGTACGCAATCTAGGAATCTTGCCCCGAATGAGTCCTCACCACTGTGTGGGTCAAGATTTATCCAATCTATCTCTTTATGATTAAAGTCTCCCATAATCAAAATCCTACATTTTTTTTCCCGTGCCATGTTAACAACTGAGTTTATGACTTCAATAGTACCTATATGACTTTCCTCATAAACTTCAAGCCTATTTTGGTTCCTTGGTGGGTTGTATTCAACAGTTATTATAATGCTCTCTGACCAAGTATTTATTCGAGCAACAAGAAATTCCTTGAACTCACTTTCTATAGCCAAGTTTATTTCTTCAACTTGAATCCTTTCACTTATGAGCAGTGCTATCCCTCCACCAGTCCTCTCAGATCTTTCAACCCTTAGTATTCTGAAGCCCTTAGGAAAAACTGTTACACTGTTTATGTCCTCACTCAACTTAGTCTCTGTAATTGCTACTATATCTGCCTTACTGTTGTGAATCCTATCTTTTAATTCTACTACCTTACCAGCTAATCCATCAGCATTTGTGTATAACAATCTTAATGAAGCCCCATTCCCTGATCTTCTGTCATTATCTTCTTTATCTCCCCTTTGTCTGGAAGAACTCTGTAACGTGTGATTACCTAATTGTGATTACCTAATTGTGTTTACGGGAAAGAGCCCAAAGCTCGTATCTTCCCGTCTCCTGATCGGTTCCATTTTTAGACTTAGTGATACTTATCATACCTGTCCTTAAAACTATGGATTGAGGTAGCATTAACTACCTCCTCGCTTAGCGAATTCCAATTATCAACTACTCTTACACTGAAAAAGTATTTCCTTACATCCTGCAAACAAGTTTTCTTCCGAAGCTTCAAACTATGACCTCTAGTTCTAGAGCCAGCCATATCGAAATATCGATCCCTATCCACTCTATCATAACCATGAAGGAATTTAAAGACTGTCACCATATCCCCCCTTACTCTTCTAGCTTCGAGTGATGGCACGTCTAATTCCCTCAGCCTCTCATCATAACCGAGATTGCGTATTTCTGGCACCAGTTTCGTGGCATGTCTTTGAACTTTTTCAAGCTTAGCTATGTGCTTTTTCAAGTGCGGATTCCAAAAGGGGGCTGCATATTCGAGTTTTGGCCTCACATAGGTTACATAAATATTTCTGAACATTTCCTTGTCCATGTGCCTGAAGGCTACCCTTACATTTGATAAGAATGCATATGCTGCCCTTACTACGCCATTTATATGTATTTCTGGAGACAAATCTGCCAGTATGTTTACTCCTAGATCTCTCTCATTTTCTGTCTCTTGAAGTTGTACTCCAGCCACCCAGTAGTCAAGCTTGGGCCTTCTTGCACTTGTACCCATTCTCATTACCTTACATTTTGAGGAATTGAATTTCATTAGCCACTTTTCTGACCACTCATGCAGATTATTTAGATCCTCCTGAAGTTCTCTACCATTGTTCTCGTTTTTTACTTTCTTCACAATCTTTGCATCATCTGCAAACATATTCATGAATGAATTTACACACTCTGGTAGGTCATTTACATATACAAGGAACAAAAGTGGCCCTAAAACTGAACCCTGTGGAACTCCACTACTAACTCTTCTCCATTCAGACACTGAGTGTCTTACTCTAACCCTCTGTTCCCTTCCTTCTAAGTAAGTTTTTATCCATTCCAAGACATTTCCACCTATTCTAGCCATTGATTGCAGCTTCCTAATAAGTCTCCCATGTGGAACAGTGTCAAACGCTTTCTGGAAGTCTAGGAATATGCAATCTGCCCAGCCCTCTCTTTCCTGTAAGATTTGGCTTACCTCATCATAAAATTCTAATAAGTTTGTTACTGTTGATCTTCCTTCTCTGAAGCCATGTTGCCTCACTGACAAAAAGTTGAAGGATTCCAAGTGAAGAGAGATATGTTTCCTTAGTAGTTTCTCCATAAGTTTGCAAACTATGCTGGTCAAGGAAACTGGTCTATAGTTCAGAGCCGTATCCCTCCTTCCCTTTTTGAAGATAGGTATCACATTTGCTTGTTTCCAGCATCTTGGAATCTCCCCCGACTCCAATGACTCCTTAAATATGATACTTAGTGCCACTGATATTGTGTTTGCGCATTTTTTAAGCACATGAGGGGATATGTCATCAGGACCTGTAGCTTTATGAACATCTAAATCCATCAGCGCTTTGCATACCTCTGTGGCTGTAAGGTTGATGTTCTCTAATACCGGCCCTTGAGCTTCTATCACTGCAATCTGAGGGGGTGGGGTATTTTCTACTGTAAATACTGACTGAAACTCCTTGTTCAATTCTTTGCAGATCTCTTCGTCCGTCTCAGTGATGCTTCCATCCGCTCTCTTTAGCCTTAAAACCTGTTCTTTTACCTTCAGCTTTCCTCTGATAAAGCTGTGGAAAAGCTTGGGATTTTCTTTAGCCTTCCTGGTGATGTCCCTCTCATAATCTTTCTCTGCCTCTCTCCTTTTACTTAGGTAGTCATTTCTTGCTCTTTTGTAGGTTTGCCAGGCATTTATGTTTTTTCTCCTCCTATACCTTTTCCAGCATTTGTCTCTCCACTCCTTAGCTCTTTTACACCCATTATCGAACCATTTCTCTCTGGCATGAATTACACCTACTTTGGTGACAGGTATGCAGCAATCTACTATCTTCCCATATTTCTCACAAAAGATGTCATACATTTCTTGTACAGATTTGTTGTAAAATAAGGTTCTCCAGTCAATAACTGCAAAAAGCTCATTCATTTTGATGTAATCTCCTTTCTGATAGTTCCTCCTCATGTCCTCAGTGCCTCTACTCTCAGGAAGAATGTCTTCAATGATATACTCCATCAACAACACACAGTGGTCACTCTTTCCAATTGGTGGTTCATACTCAATATTTTCAATATCCAACACATTATCTGTGAACACCAGATCAAGTAGTGATGGCTCATCCCCACCCCTGGCTCTTGTTGGTTCCATTACATGTTGGTGTAGGAAATTCCCTTGTACGCAATCTAGGAATCTTGCCCCAAAGGAGTCCTCACCACTGTGTGGGTCAAGATTTATCCAATCTATCTCTTTATGATTAAAGTCTCCCATAATCAAAATCCTACATTTTTTTTTCCCGTGCCATATTAACAACTGAGTTTATGACTTCAATAGTACCTATATGACTTTCCTCATAAACTTCAAGCCTATTTTGGTTCCTTGGTGGGTTGGATACAACAGTTATTATAATGCTCTCTGACCCAGTATTTATGCGAGCAACAAGAAATTCTTTGAACTCACTTTCTATAGCCAAGTTTATTTCTTCGACTTGAATCCTTTCACTTATGAGCAGTGCTATCCCTCCACCAGTCCTCTCAGATCTTTCAACCCTTAGTATTCTGAAGCCCTTAGGAAAAACTGTGACACTGTTTATGTCCTCACTCAACTTAGTCTCTGTAATTCCTACTATATCTGCCTTACTGTTGTGAACCCTATTTTTTAATTCTACTGCCTTACCAGCTAATCCATCAGCATTTGTGTATAACAATCTTAATGAGGCCCCATCCCCTGATCTTCTGTCATTATCTTCTTTATCTCCCCTTTGTCTGGAAGAACTCTGTAATGAAAATTTTTCTTCTCTTTTGTATGGTAAAGCTTGTGGGTCAAGCAAATTGGTTTTCTGAGAATTATTTACATTCGTTACTGGTTAAATCCTACGAATTTTTTCTCAGATTCCATTCCCATACAAAAGAATTTTGTAGATTACCTAACTGGAATCTCTCTTGCCAAAGTTAATTCCTTACCCTGGAAATTACAGCTGATATACATTGCTAAGAAGTTTCTTTTCATTGAATGTGATAAACGAAAATCTCATCCTCTGAAGACTAGCTATGAGCGGTAAAAATCTATCCCTTCTCCTAACAAATTCTATTTTCATTTCACCTCTTTCTATCAACGTAAATAAAGTGTTTTACGTCAAAAACTCGTGAATAAAGCTATTTGCTATATAAATTGCAAATAATTAATCATTTAACTAAAGTGTTTTATGCTATAAACTGCAAATAATTGAAAGGTAATTTTCCCCTGTTAGCTTGGCAAATATTTCCTGTTAACCACAATTTAATGAATGCATACTGTATTTACCTTGCTGATTCTTCATATGTTAGGGATAATGTGTTTTAAGTTATAAGTTGCAAATACTTCAAAAGGTGGCTTTGCACCTTTTTTTTATTGCAAACAGTTCTTGATAACCAAAAGTGAATTAATACTGTATTTATCTCGTAGAATCTTCCTTTACCGTAAATAGAGTGTTTTACCATATTAATTGCAAATCAGTAATAAGCATTGCAACTTTTGTGGTTGCCCACAATTTAAGGAATACATGCAGTACTGTATTTGTCTTGCTTATTCTTCATTTATTGTGAATAAATTGTTTTCCTTTAATACCAGTAAAGAATTTATGGTTTTGTATGCTATTATGGTAGCATAAATATTTCCGGTTAGCTGTGACTAACCAATATATTTTCATCCAGTAGAATAATATTGGAAACTCATTAGTGTGTGTTCATGCTTTCAGTTTCCCATTATTAACAGTGTGTCGTTTCTGTTTCTGCAATTGCAGTGTCCTCTATTCTACTCTGTCTGTGTGACAGAGGTAATCGTCGAGTTGAGGCCAAAGTCTTGGCATACGTCTGTGGTGCCGGGAAACGAAATCGTGCTCACCACCTCCGGGATGCGAGGCAGCATTTCATAAAATTTAATTTGAGAAATTTAATTCAATTCTTTTAATGTCATTGCATTTTCAAAGTTAAAAGAAAGTTGAATTCTAAGTTTTATTTAATCGAGTAATGGTATAACAGATGGGGTGTTCAAGTACAAATATCTGTCCTGTCTGTTTGTGAGCTCTTAACCGAGCTCAGTACTTTGAGTCCTCTTAGTAAAGCAGAATTTTATCAACACTCTACCATTCCCCCAACAAGTGGTCAGAAATGTGGCTAATAAAATTCAATACTTCTGATTGTAAGGCAATGAGAATGGGTACAAGTGCAAGAAAGCCCAAGCTTGAATAGTCAATAGCAGGAGAAGAACTTCAATGGACAGGGAATGAGAGAGATCTGGGAATAAATATACTGGCATGTTTGTCTCCAGAAATGCCCATAAATGGCATAGTAAGGGCAGCATATGCTTTCTTAGCAAATGTAAGAGTAGCCTTCAGGCACATGGACAAAGAAATGTTCAGTAATATTTCTGTAACCTATGTGAGGCCAAAGCTTGAAAGTGCAGCCCCCTTTTAGAATCGACACTTAAAAAGGCACATAGTTAAGTTGGAAAAGTTCAGAGACATGCCACAAAACTGGTGCCAGAAATACGCAATCTCAGTTATTAGGAGAGGCTGAAGGAATTAGACTTGCCATCACTCGAAGCTAGAAGAATGAAGGGCAATAGGGTGACGGTTTTTAAATTCCTTCGTGGTTATGATAGTGTGGATAAGGATCAATATTTTGACATGGCTGGCACTAGAGCTAGAGGTAATAATTTAAAGCTTCATAAGAAAACTTCTTTGCAGGATGTAAGAGAGTACTTTTTTAGTGTAAGAGTAGTTGATGATTGGAATTTGCTAAGCGAGGAGGTATTTAAGGCTAATTCAGTACACAGTTTTAAGGGCAAGTATGATAAGTATCATTAAGTACAAAAATGGAACCGATCAGATGGGGAGCTATGATCATGGGGCTGTTACCCGTAAGCACAATTAGGTAATTACAATTAATGTAAGAGAAGTTGATGATTGGAATTCACCAAGCGAGGGGGAACTTGATACTAACTCAATCCATAGTTTTAAGGACAAGTATGATATATATATATATATATATATATATATATATATATATATATATATATATATATATATATATATATATATATATATATATATATATATATATGGACTGGATGGATTCGGTTATATGTAATTACCTAATTGTGTTTACGGGAAAGAGCCCAAAGCTCGTATCTTCCCGTCTCCTGATCGGTTCCATTTTAGACTTAGTGATACTTATCATACCTGTCCTTAAAACTATGGATTGAGAGAGCATTAACTACCTCCTCGCTTAGCGAACTCCCTTTCCTACTAAGGCCCAGGACGGTTCCCTTCTTACGAAGGACTTGTTTTGGAAGATGTAATCGTTACCCTGGGTGTATGCCATTACTAACCTCAGTCCGTGATGGGGCGTAAACCCTCGACCTGCTGCCTCAGAGTCGCAGACGCTACCATTTTGCCACGGAGACTATATATATATATATATATATATATATATATATATATATATATATATATATATATATATATATATATATATATATATATATATATATATATATATATATATATATATATATATATATATATATATATATATATATATATATATATATATATATATATATATAAGTACTAAAATGAAACCGACCAGGAGACGGGGAGTTACGAGCATATGGCTTTTTCCCGAAAGCACAAATAGGTAATTACAAAGTATAAAACTTAAACTAAATTTGCCTAAATAAAGATTCTGCAGAGTACTTGTTACAATATTTGATATAATTGTTATTTTGTTAATGAACGAATCCATGTTTTGTTTACATTGAAAGTAATAAAGATGCCCACTAGGGGGCAGACAAGAAAATTCATAATGCCCTTTCAGTCTCCTATTTTATTGTGCCTCATTTATCTATAAATATCTCCAAATTTAAGGAGCATCAAACATGGTGGCAGCGCTCAATAGACTAAGTATGGTTTGCTGTTCATTTTAAATATAAGGCATTACGTATTATCCAGGATCTTTCTGTTAGATTAAGTAAATAAGACTACCAACCGACATGGCGACAGCTAATCTAGCCCCTCCAGATAAATTCGCATTAAAGAACATAAGAACATAAGAATAGAGGACACTGCAACATGC
>JAXCGZ010008528.1:5000-31993 GCA_037179515.1 Halocaridina rubra
TCTGAAAGCATATGGTCTTTGTTCATTATCTTAGGCTACTTGACAGAGGGAATCTTATAATAACAAAAGTCATACCCCAAACAAGTTAATTTTCAACAGTTTTAAGTTTCATGCAAATTTTTTTCTCTTGCAACTCGGGGCTTATCTGCAGCCCCTTGCATTAAATTTACTTATGGAATAGTGATACAGAAAGCGCAATAAAAAAACACTTCAAAATTTAGCAACCATTAACTAAAAAAAAATTCAATAAAGAGACCTGTTAATATAAAATAGAATGAGCGAATACCAATATGTTATCGTCGACTCGTCTTGCCGAGGCCTCTCTTGCCAGAAAAGAGATGTTTTGGCTTCGAAACAATAATGCGACGGTCACTCTCTCCAACTTTGCCCTTCTTGGTAATTTGTGCTCTAGCCTTATCGCCAATTTTCTTCATTTTCTTTGCCATCTGTTAAAAATAATAAATCACGATGTAGACCTTCAGGCTTACATAAACCCTTTGATTACCAACGAGGGGGTTTGGAAATCCCCTCCTCTTCATTTTCTCTTCCAAAAGAGTCAGTATATTGCCTTGACTCAGCCACTCCCCTTATAAGGGAAAAATAGTTCATGTATATGTATGAATATAATTTAAAAGTTATGTAACCATTTATAGAAGAGAAATATTGGTAAAATGTATTGCCTGGTCATTTGCACCAGAAGACAGTCATAGGAATAAACCACTGCAGCAAACTAACTTAAGTCAAAAAATGATCTATTAAAAACCAGTCACTAAGGCACAAAAACAATGAAATATCACAAATGAAAAATAGAGTACCATTAAAGACTGTTTTCTCTTTCCTGTTTAATAAAAGTATGCCAATTTTGGGTGAGGGCATTACAAAATAAACAAACTCCTCCTGGAACACTCTTATACTATGCATATGACGAAATGAATCAGGGCTAAAAACCATGTTTATTCCAATCTTCTGGACATGCCATAACTATATAGCTGCATGCTGAATTACATTGCATATTCTTTATTTTGCATGCATTTTACTCTCTCTCTCTCTCTCAGTATAAAAATTATATCTGCCTGGTCTTTTACCTATTTGATGCCATATACTTACACTTCTAGTGTTGTGACAACCTTAATATCTATGCTCTAACTCCTCTTCTTATTGATCGATCTCTAACCCTAAGCTAACAATATTTTACATCCAACATGAATAACTTTAACCCTCTCGTTCCCAATTCAGCTTTATTTCAATCTTTAATGCATAGCTTTTCTGTTTTTTCACATTATCACTTATAGCTCTCTCCTCCCATAACCCCACCATATCAGCTGAATTGCAAATAAGAACTATCAGGGAAGAATCGATGCCTACGAGATTTTGAAGATGCCTAAGAGATTTTGCAATCTTGCCTCACTTCCCTCATATAACATTTAATTTGATGTAACAAAAGAGAATCATATACAATTAATTTCTTGAAGCTTATTGTAACCTCAATTACCCTCTCTCCTGATTAACTAATAACGGAAATACCAATACCTTTACAACTAATTTCTTTCGGTATCCATCACTTTCAGAACTTTTATTTTTCATGAGGAGTAAAGCTTTAGAGAATATACAGTGAAAAAACCCATACCTCAGCATCTCTAACTCCAGACTGGTCTCTAGGGGGTCTAGAAGAAGACCTGGATCTCGTCTCACTCTCTGCGCGAAGTCTCTTTAAAGGAGGACGCGACGTACTTCTAGTCTGCGTAAAGTGACATCCCTGGACATCAGACATATCCACACCCAAGTCCGTGAATTCCTTCTTGAGACGCGACACCGATCTCTCGCGTTTTCTTGATACGCGAGAGATTTCTCTAGATCCCTTCCGCTTGTCAACCTTTCGGTTGATGGCATTTATGATCCTCTTTTCTTGAATTTTCTTCGCTAAAGAGGCAAATTCCTTGTCCATTTCGGTATCCATTTCGTACTTCAGCTCATAATATCCAGATTTTTCTCTTTCCTCTTCTTCAGCATCAAGCTCTTCTAGTTTCTGTTGAAAAGGCAATTATTACAAGAAGATAATATCAGATGCCATATTCCATAGAAGCCAGCAGGGCAGTTAAAACTGACGAAAAATTAGATGTACCAAAATTACAAGAAGCCCTCCCTATCCTTGTTTCTTTGGCCAGATGCTTTCCAGCAAGCAGAACATTCAGGGAAGGACTGCCATCATCTTGCTTTCCTATTCTTTTCAGTCTTTCCTACAATACACTCTTACCAATTATGTAGAAATTATGAATATATGCACTCTGGAAGTCATCACTGATATGTAAATGCATTCTTAATATCATACTTCCATGGTATTGGGAAAAAATCACATCTTGAAAATTATCTAATAAACTGAGCCCTTTTTTAGCAAAATTGTCATCATTGTGCTGAGTACAGGGGGATATATCTCTCTTAAAAGAAAATATGGAGTCCACTCATCATAAATGCATTGTATATTCAAGCACCAATAACCTTACTCCCCAAGCATCTACTGATCTGTAAGGTAGTAGAAACAGTATTGATAGCCATAATTATCTTGGGCTTATGTGGGGTGTCTTACAGTGAAAGAGCCATTAAACAGCAAAAAAGTCAAAAAAGTATATCTATATAAAAGGTCACATTTTCCTTGTAAGATAGATGGCTGTGTCAGAGCACATCTTCAATACAGGGTTCTGCTTGGTTTTCCTACCAGCATCCCCATATGTCAGGAGGATAACATGAAAGGAGATTCTCAGTCCCATCACTCCGCCCCGTGTAGTCACCTTTTCCTTGTTACTCGCTCATCATGCAAGACATACCTTCAAAATATCTGGATCAATAAAATCAGCCACATTATGTCCATTCCAGAAATGAGGGATTATATCATACTTCCAGTCCTCTTTCTCCAGGTCCTTATTCTTGTTTAAATCCAGGGTATAGTCTTCCATAAGTTCCTCCTCTAAATGCCTCTCCAATCTCTTCTTTGGCTTCTCTTCTCCATCATTACTGCCCTGGGATATCAGCTCACGGGCTTTCAGTACAGCTTCTGTTGAGAGAGAAATATAAAGATATCGCATCAGAAAAATATTACTAAACATCTTGATAGAAGAAAATTAAAATTAAAAGCAAGTGTCAATTCATTACGTGTCAATCTAGATACATACTAGGGCCATAATTCCCTTTACTAAAGGGAGAGGCCAAGTCATAGCATAATTTCGACTCTGTACAGGAGGAGAGAATAAAGGGGGGGCAATCCCACTCTCCTTGCTATACCCCAATTCACTTGACTTTCAAAACAGGCAGTGAACAAGGAGGCTGTATTCTTGTTACCCGCCCCAGGAGAAGGAAAGAAATTAAGAAAGCAAGTCTTCTGAACATAATTAGGAATGGCCAGGACAGCTCGATGGTAAGTCTTCCTTCAGTTCGGATTCTTTTCCTATGCCTACATCTACAAGAGTATTCTCACATATAGATACACATCTTTAACTATCCCATAACATCTGACAAGTCACAACACTCTGATCTTAGTTTCTCTTTGCTTTATTTCTCATGCTACTTATCCTTAAGGAACATGTCTCCCCCCCCTAATGCAGTCAATAATTTTGTATATTTTTGCACGAAGTTTTTACATTTTGCTTAGGATTAAAATAAGTAAACTTCTGGCCAATTTTCACAGAATATGCATGCGCAGACCATAACGAAAAAATAAAATAGGATGAGCTGAATATTGAATATGTCATATACTAAAGTATACATTGAGAGACTGTACTCTGACTGCATTCATATTTAATTCCTGTCCTAACAAAACACACAGCTAAACACTGACCATAGAATGTTGTAATATCCATCTTCATTATCACAAACAAAAATAGGAAATATGTCTAAATATTTTCCCCACTGTTCCCAGCTATATAAATATAAAAAAAATTTATTTTTACCTCTAAATAACCTTGTCTGCACAAGATTTTCAATTTTTATATTTCTATCTACAGCTGTTTTTAGATTTCCAATCAGTTGAAAGCTAACAAAGTTAACCCCACAGAGTTGAAGTAAATTTGATTTCGAGTTATAGCCAAAGGAAGAGTATGGGAGACAGCTTGACACATGTACAATAGTAGTTTATTTACTAAGAAAATAAAAATAAAATGATGATAAAAATTGGATAAAAAATGGCAAAATTATATGACCATAACACAACACATAGAAAACGGATACAGTGCTCCCTCGCTATAACACGGTTCACCTATCGCAAATTCAGTGCATCGCGGTTTTTTTGGCAAGTGTTTCTTTTCTGGGTATATGCGAGAATATTAAAATATTAAAAAAATTAAATTTTCAGTATTTTCATTATTGTATTGAAGAAAAACTTTTTTTTATTATTCTATTGATCAAAAATGTATTTCTCAGCCTAAGAATAATAAAACAGTAAGAAATAGTAAAGAAAAAAAATCTATACATGTAACTCTGCACCATAGAAAGTACGATACCGGTATCGGAGTTTCAGAAAACGCAAAGGGTCGCACCTACATGAGCTAGCACATATTAAAATTTCCAGTATTTGATAAAAAACTTATTTCCTAGCCTAAGAATAATAAAACAGTAAAAAATAGTAAAAAACATAAATTTAAACATGTAACTCACAGTATTGCACCATGTAAAATACGATACCAGTATCAGCGTTCCGGAAAAAAAAAAGGGTGGCACCTACGTGAGATAGTACATACTGAAATTTCCAGTATTTTTCATTATTTTATTGATAAAAAAAAAAAGGTGGCAGGCACAACATCAAAGAATAGCCCCAACGTATTCCCTGCGTGTTGTAAGAGGTGACTAAAAGTGGATGAGGCGATGGGACTGGGAATCCTCCCTTGTATTAACCTCCTGCGAGACATCAAGAAGGAGAGTAGAGGGGAGAATAATATCTCCCCAAACTGTGGTTTTGGGGTGTCTAAATGTGCGTGGTTGTAGTACGATAGAGAGCAAAAGATGTGAGATTGGATATATGTTTGGTAGGAGGAGGATGGATGTATTGGCATTGTGTGAGACGAAGATGAAAAGAAAAAGAGAAGTGGCATTTGGTGATGTGACAGGTAGGGTGTCTGGGGTTGAAAGGGGGAGTGCGAGAGGTGTGGCATTATTGCTGAGTGAGTGGATGGTAAATAAGGTAGTGGAATGGAAAGTGCTATCTAGGCTGATGTGGGTGAGGGCTAGGATAGGTAGGGAATGTTGGGCCTTTGTTAGTGTGTATGGGCCAGGATGTGAGAGAAGTGAGGAAGAGCAGGATGAATTCTGGAATGAGTTAACTATGAGTGTGGATGGTCTGAGTAGAAGGAACTATGTAGTTGTGTTGGGTGATCTGAATCCCAGATTGGGTGATGGAGAGGTAGGTGTTGTAGGAAAGTATGGGGTACCAGGTGGGAATGAGAGTGGCGAGACTGTTAGATATGTGTGTGGAGCAAGAGTTGGTGATAGGTAATAGTTTTTTCAAGAAGAAGTTAATAAATAAGTATACATGAATGATAGTGGCAAATGGAAGAGTGAAAGAAAGAGCATTAATGGATTATGTGTTGGTAGGAAGGAGCATGACTGGTAGAGTGAAAGATGTGTATGCATTTAGGGGTGTGGCTGCTGGGATGTCTGATAATTTTTTGGTTGAAGCAAAAGTGGTACTGGCAAAGGAGTGGGGAAATAGAGTGGGGGGGATGTAGAAAGGAAATGGTGAAGGTGGAAGAGTTGAAAAAGCCAGAGAAGAGACAGGAATATCAGTACAGGTTGAAAGTGGCATATGACAGGGTGAAAGACAGAGAGGTTGGGGAGTTAGAGGAGGAATGGGGGTTGATGAAAGAATGTTTAGTGGGACATGCAAGTGATATGTTTGGAAAGAGGTTTGATGGAGGTGGCATGAGGAGGGGTAGCGAGTGGTGGAATGAAGGGGTGAAAATGAAGGTGGAAGAGAAAAAGAGGGCTTTTGAGGAATGGATGCAGTGTAACAGTAGGGAGAAGAATGAAATATATAGGGAGAAAAATGTGGGAACCAAGCAGAAGGTAGAGGAAGAGAAGAGGTTGGCAAATGTTAGGTGGGGACAGGATTTTAGTAGGTCATATGAGGAGAATAAAAAGAAGTTTTGGAAAGCAGTGAAGAGAGTAAGGAAGGGTGGATCGAGGATGGAAGAGACAGTGAAAGATGTGGATGGACAGATGTTAAGAGGGAATGATGCAAGGAAAAGATGGGCAGAGTATTTTGAGTGCTTGCTGAATGTTGAGGAAGATAGAGAGGCAGCTATAGTGGCAGTGGGGGGTGTTAAAGTGTCAGTAATGGGAAATGAAAATGAGAGAGAGATTACAAGAGAGGAGGTGAAAAGGGCATTGTATGAAGCAAAAGCAGGTAAAGCACCTGGAATGGATAGTGTGAGAGAGATATTGAAAGAAGCGGGTGCAACTGCTTTGGAATGGTTAGTGAGAGTTTAATATATGCTTTAAGTTGTCAATGGCGTCAGTGAAATGGGTGATTGCTTGCATAGTGCCCCTATACAAAGGTAAGGGAGATGTGTATGAATGCAGTAATTTTAGGGGTATAAGTTTGTTAAGTGTGGTAGGAAAAGTGTATGGTAGGATACTGATTAATAGGATTAGGGATAAGACAGAAAATGTGATCGCAGAAATGAAGAGTGGTATTAGGAGAGGTAGAGGTTGTATAGATCAGATTTTTATAGTTAGGCAGTTATGTGAGAAATATGTAGCAAAGGGTAAGGATGTGTATTTTGCATTTTTGGATCTGGAGAAAGCGTATGACAGAGTTGATAGAGAGGCGATGTGGAATGTTTTGAGGTTATATGAAATTGCTGGTAAACTGTTGCATGCAGTGAAGAGTTTGTATGAGGGCAATAGAGGTTGTGTTAGGGTAGGGAATGAAGTGAGTGAGTGGTTTCCATTGAGTGTGGGACTGAGACAGGGATGTGATGTCACCATGGCTGTTCAAATTGTATACTGATGGAGTCGTAAGAGAGGTGAATGAGCGAGTGCGTCGTGGTCGAGGTTTGAGAATGGTAGATGGGGATGATAACGAGTGGGAGTTGAATCAGTTGCTGTTTGCAGATGATACTGTGGTGGTGGCAGATTAAGAAGAGAAGCTGTGTCAGTTAGAGTCCGAATTTGGAATGGTGTGTGAGAGAAGGAAGTTGCGAGTGAATGTGGCAAAGAGTAAGATTATGAGGTGTACAAGAAATGAGGATGGTGCTGGATTGAATGTTATGTTGAATGGAGACACACTTGAGGAAGTTGATCAGTTTAGGTATTTAGGCTCGGTTATAGCTGCAAATGGTGGAGTGGAAGCAGATGTGTGTCACAGAGTTAAAGAAGGCTGTAAAGTGTTGGGTGCATTGAAAGGAGTGATGAAGAATAGAGGGTTGGAAATGAATGTTAAGATAGTTTTGTATGAGAAAGTCATTGTGTCAGTTGTGATGTATGGATCAGAGTTATGGGGTATGAAAGTAAGTAAGAGACGGAAACTAAATGTGTTTGAGATGAAATGCCTGAGGAGCATGATTGGTGTATCTCGGTTGGATAGGGTTAGGAATGAAGTGGTGAGAGCAAGAACGGGTGTGAGGAGAGAATTTGCAGACAAAGTAGATATGAATGTTCTGAGATGGTTTGGCCATGTGGAAAGGATGGATGATGAAAGACTGCTGAAAAAGGTGATGAATGCGAGAGTTGATGGGAGAAATGCTAGGTTTGGGTGGATGGATGGAGTAAGGAGAGCCCTGGATGATAAGAGGATGGATGTGAGGGAAGCAAGTGAGCGTGCTAGGAATAGGAATGAGTGGCGAGTGATTGTGACGCAGCTCTGATGGGCATCTATTATTACCACGGGGTTGTATCTTACAGAGGTAGCCCTGTGGTAGGGGCAGTAGGAGGAGTTGGCAGTTATGAAGCGACACAGGTTGTGGAATAGCCGGGAAGATGGGCTGTGGCACTCCAGCAGTGCCATTTGAACAGTCACTAGCTCCCTCGTCATTGCCCATAGAGCAAAGTAATCCCCTTATTGTTTCTTCTTTTTTATGTCGGCTACCCCCCATTTGGGGGAGACAGCTAAGGTAGATAGATAGAAGAATAAAAAAACAGTAAAAAATAATAAAAAACATAAATTTAAATATGTAACTCACAGTACTGCACCATGAAAAATACTGTACGAGAGCGTACACTGTATTGGCGTCTTGGAAAACGCAAAGGCTTGAACCTACATGAGATAGTTCATGGGATGCTATTGGCTGAAAGGGTGGGAGACGACGAATCACAGAATTGTTTTTCTGTATGTTCTGTATCATGGGGTCTGATTGGCTTTTTGATTGAAGCTTCATTCTCCCAACATCTTCCATTGTCTTGCTTCACCCGTTCAGTCTAACTCACGTGCGCGCCGTTCGTTTTGTGCTTGTTAATACATTGTGCTTGTGATTTTTTATTCTCGTTTTTCAACCTCTGCAATGCCTCCCAAGCATCCTGCATCTTCTAAGGATTCTGGTAGTAGGCCTAAGCGGCAAAGGAAGATGTTGACCATAGCAGATAAGGTAAAACTGTTAGATATGCTGAAGGAAGGAAGAAGGTTCGCGGATGTCAGCCGCCATTTTGGCATCAACGAATCTACCGTTTGATACATCAAAAAGGACGAGGCAAATATTAGGAAACAGTGACTATTTCATTTAGTAACTACACGATTGCTACATGCCTTCAAAATATTCAGAATGCAATCAAAGAGATGAAGTCGGCCACATTCACTGCCAGTTAAAAGCTGTGAAGTTGGCTGCATTTCTAGGAGGAGAAGGTTTTGAAGATATGACTCACGAAGATGCGAATGAACTGATCGACTGCCACTCGCAGCCTTTGACTGATGAAGACTTGGAGGAAATGACAAAATCAGCGAGCGAGGAAGAAGGAGAGGAAGAAGAACAACCAGAAGAAACGCACGAAGAAATCGAAGAACCTGGCCTTACATTCGAACATCTGGCAGCCATGTATGAACATGTGAAAGCAGTCCAACAACTCTCGCAAGAACATGACGATAATATGGTTCGTTCAGTGACCTTCTGCAATCTTCTCGATGATGCCATGATTCCTTACAAGACCATCTTCCAACAAAAGAAGAAACAGCGACAGCAACTCCCCATTACCATGTTCTTCTCTCGCAAAAAGCAGCCGTAAAGCTGTCATTGGCTGCAGAATAATTTCCTCTGGAGTCTATACATGTCATCATCACCTCATTCACGGTAAGTTTACCTATCACGTTCATATAAATTTACACTTGCATGCTGTTATTAAGAAAGTAAAGGGTGGTTTTTTAACAGTGCAGGGAGGGTTTATACAGTAAAGGTAAAAATAAATATAAAATACCTATGTATACGAGTATGTACACGTCATCATCACCTCATTCACGGTAAGTTTACTAATCACTTTCATATAAATTTACGCTTGCACGCTGTTATTAATGAAGTAAAGGGTGGTTTTTTAACAGTGCAGGGAGGGTATATACAGTAAAGGTAAAAATAAATGTAAAATACCTATGTATATATTGTGATCCTACGTCGAGGATGTTCACCTATCGTGGCCGGTCACGGAACCGAACCCCCGCGATAAACGAGGGAGCACTGTATTTCTACGGGAGGATCAGTTTGGGTCGTAATTTGTTATATATACTGTACATATATTTTATAGGAAAATGGTGCTCTATATCAACAAATTTTTCACAAAATATTGTAGACATATAGAAACATCGTAGAGCGCAGACAATGGAAAATATAATTTCGACTGAAAATGAACTCCATCAGGTAGAGAGTAGCCTTAAATGCTTTCTTGGCACAAAGGACAGATCAGGACAATTTTCTTTGCCCATTATAAAAATAAAGTAAATACAAGAAAGAGAATGAAATATGGGAAGCAGAGGATGCACAACTCTTCCACTGGATAAAATTCACCTTTCTACTAGAGAGAATGAAGAAAATGTAGATTAGTAGATAAAGCTTAAATATACATAGTGGCCACATCAAATCTGAAGCAACGTCTTTTCATGAACAATACAGTCTGGCAATCATCGCAATGCAAAGTTTTATTATTCTAAACAGAGGGATTATCGATTGAAGGCATATACTGTAAATAGCACTACCAGTGCTTTACAGTATATGGGCTAACATAAAACCATTTCCAACAAACTATGTATCCTATCTCCAAATGAGGATGATATTTTGATCTCAGCAAACTAAGGTGTTTTTAAGTTTTAAAAACTACTGTACCTACACTACTACTCTTTCATAACATGACAATAAATCCCCAATGACACTTTCTCCCGATGGGATGCAACCCAACTGAGCGTATCCAACTAGAATAAATGTTATATACAGAGGGTATCCATGTCCATCTTGGTTTCATATTAGTGCTGTATACAGGGGGTCCCTGTTTTACGTCAGGACTCCCTTCCTGACAGCTGACTTAAACTGGATTTTGACGTAAGTCGGAAAACACTTACTTCAAATCTAGGTTCCCCACCAATGTTAAAAATAAATACTCTAAAATATAGAAAAGTAATCCAAGTTCTTAAGTTCAATATCTATTACATAAAAATAGTAAAAGCACACTATACAGTATTGCTTACCTTTACTACTGTGGTTGGCTTGCATTCGGATGACTGGATAACTTCAGCCCCAATATCCAACTTAGGGTCGAACAACACCAGTGAATGAGCACAAAAACAAGTAGGCGACGCTTCTTCTTCCCCCCCTTTCCAATTTTCACAGCAACAAACTATCTTTTTGCTCTCTCCTGAATCAATAGAAGGCTCACTGAGAGCACCACTGATGCTGGTCTTCCACCCAGAGCACTTATAACATCTTAATGTTGGAAGTATGTAATCACAGCGATTGAGCACAATACACAATATGGTGGACGAGAGGTTGAGAGGCAATGCCTTTACAATGGCGCTTCACTTAAAATTGAATTCTTATTGAGATGTCTATTCAGTTTATCTCTTTCTCCAAAATGTATATTTGGTAATTTTGCAAATAAATTAAATCTAATTCCTTCAAATAATCAAATACATAAACAAATAAATAAACAAAACCATTAACCATGTAGTAGGTTGGCTCATGGCACCAGCCACCCATTGCAATACTACAGCTTAAGATTGTATGGATTTAAATAGGACTGTTCGCGACAGTTCGATGTTAAGTCTACCTTCAGTTATGGTTCTTTTTCTATGTCTACATTAATACCAAATATTCTTGGATATTTGTCACACCCATATTATCCCTTCACATCTGACAAGTCACAACACTCCATGTCTATTTCTGTTTACTTAGTTTTATTCGTGTCCAGGTCCCTCCTGGAGTCACATTCACTTGAAAAAAAAAAAACTTGATATATACATACAGTATACATCAATGCCACGTGACTATTCTGCTGCCAACCTCAATAAACTTTTTTGCATAAAAATCGTATTTACAGCTAAGTATTTGGTAATTTTGTAAATACATTAAATCTACTTCATGCAGATAACCATATATTGTACATAAATATATAAATAAATAACGCCATTAACTTTATATATACAAATACAGTTGTGCTGCTAGCAGTGTATTAGTCCACTGTGCTCACAAATAATCAGCGTACGCAGTTTAAATTTACCGCACAAGCCAGGAAGGTAAAAAAATTTATCTATTAATAATTTATTAATTTTTTATTGGCCTTTGATGTAACGGCAAAAAGACGTAACTCAGAATGACATAAAACGGGGACCCCCTGTATACATGTCCCTGAGCATATATAAGAGTTCATTCATTTGTGCTGATACATGCTTATTAAACTAAATCCTTTCATCCATTTATACCCTTAAAAATTTTGCTTAGAAAATAATTGTTTTAATAAGGATTCCCTCATTATTACAACGAGTTATTTATAGCATTATTCAAGTATTTAAACAAATGGAAAATAAATGTTATTTTTAATTAACGTTATCATTGTTCGTCAATAGATATTACGAGATTAATACAGGGGGTCCCTGCTTTATGTCATTCTGCTGTTACATCAGAGGCCAATAAATAATTAATAAACTATTAATAAATTAATCTTTCGACATAGCAGTTATCCAGATGCAAACCAAGCACAGCAATAAAGGTATGCAATAGTGTATAGTGTACTTCAAATATTTTTATATATTAGACTAAGAACTTAGATAATATTTCTATGTTTTAGAGTACTGTACACATTTTTAGCAATGGAAGGGATCTAGGTTCGAATTTAGGTGTTTTCCAACTTACAACGATATCCGGTTTAAGTCAGCTGTTAGGAACGGAACCATGACGTAAAACGGGGATCCCCTGTATAATGATGTGGATTTTACAAAAATGATAATTTACCCTGACTAGATTATATGAAGAAGGCTTATATCTTTCTCATGATTTACCAGAAATTAATATTGTCACAAATTCATCTTAAAAACATAATAATTTTTTTTTTTTTTTTTTAAGAGTGTGGCACCGGGACAGGCAGCAACTGCCCTCATCAATAAAGGCCCGGGCACGAGAAAATAGCAAGACGAAGGAAAAGAAAAAGGTTAAGGGCAAGGCAGAGATGAGGTAATGTCACAAAAAGGAAAACGACGGACAGAAAAAAACAGTCAAAGTAAAGAGGACCCAGAAATATGGAGGACTAGGCTCTGAGATGACGATAGATCTGCTTTTTGAAGGATGAAAGGTCATAAGAACTAGGAAAGACAGAAGGAGGAAGAGAGTTCCAGAGTCTGGAGGAAGATGGGAAGAAGCAGTCGCTGCACCGACCAATCCGCGAGCTACAAATCTCCACACAGTACCTGTGGGATGAGGCCGCTTGGCGAGTGTTAAGCGGCCTCGGCAGTGGAGGAGGGATGCAACTCGCCAACTCGTCAGAGCAGCGATGGAAGTAGTAGCGATAGAAAAGCGAAAGGGAAGATACCTTATGGCGAAGAGAGAGAGAATCCAGGTTAGAGGTAAGAGAAGGATCATTAATGAGTCTGACTGCCTTAGATTCAACCCTATCAAGAAGATAAGTAAAGGAAGAAGCACTCCAGATGTGTGAGCAGTATTCTAAGCAGGGGCGGATAAGACCTTTGTAAATTTTAAGTAACTGCAATGAGGAAAAGTAATAACGAAAACGAAACAAAACCCCCAATTTTTTGGATGAAGATTTAGAAATTTGGATTATGTGATTCCTCCAAGGCAAGTTAGAGGCTATATGGATTCCTAATATATTGATAGAGTTAAGAGGGTAAATTTCATTAGTTTCGAAGACAATAGGGTTATCAGGAGGAGAAGATAAAGAGATAGCCAGAAACTGTATCTTGGAGGCATTGAATTTAACTAAATTTTGAGTGCCCCATTCAGATACTCTCTGCAAATCGGAGTACAGTGGTAACGCGCTGGCTTCGCATTCACGAGGTCGAAAGATCGGTCCCCGTCCAAGACCGAGAGTTTAAGCTGTTTACTGGCAGGAACTGCTGTGGTTGGACATCACAGTGGGGGGTTGGGGCTTGCCTTGGCTGACGAATACCCATTGTAATGAAATGGAAATAAAGTTTAAATTAAAAAAATTGATACGAGATTGATTACGAGTACCAGATGAAGGTTGAGAAGAAAAGGCAGAGGAAAAGTGAAGGGTAGAATCATCGGCAAAGGCATGAAGAAGAGAGGAAGATGGGGTTTGTAGAAGATCATTGATGAAGAGAAGGAAGAGAGTAGGTGAAAGAACAGAGCCCTGTGGAACACCACTGGACACAGAGAAAGGGCTAGATGTCGCGCCATCAACAACTAATTGAAGTATTTCATAGAATTCCACTTGATTTAAAGTCCTTTTTCGGTTAAAAAACTTCAGTTATCTAAATAAGGGACACTAAATAATTATTATTATTATCATCATAAAGCAAGCAACAAACCCAGCTGGAAATAGTCAAAGACTAAAATACCAGATGGCTTCTGCAAGGGATGCAACTTGGTGAGGAAAAGAAAATAAGAATATAAAAAAATAAAATCATATAAAATGGCACAACTCAGCATTGCAATACAGTGCTCCCTTGTTTATCGCAGGGGTTCGAATCCGGGACCCGCCGCAATAGGTGAAAATCCGCGAAGTGAAGCACCAAATATACATAGGTATTTTACATTTATTTTTACCTTTACTGTATAAACCCTTCTTGTACTGTTAAAAAACCACCCTTCACTTTATTAATAACAGCGAGCAAGCGTAAAATTATATGAACGTAAGAGGTAAGCTTACCGTGAATGAGTTGATGATGATGTGTACATACTCCACAGCCAATGGCGGCCGACATCCGAGAACCTTTTTCCTTCCTTCAGCATATCTAAAAGTTTTACCTTTTCTGTTATGGTCAACATCTTCCTTTGCTGCTTAGGCTTACTACCAGAAGCCTTAGAAGATGAAGGATGCTTGGGAGCCATTGCAGGGGTTGAAATACAAATCTTTCACAAAATCACAAACACAACGTATTAAGAAGCACAATGCGAACAGCGCACACATGAGTAGCCTGAACGGGTAAGGCGAGACAATGGAAGATGCTGGGAGAACCAAGCTTCAATCAAAAGCCAATCAGACCCCATGATACAGAACATACAGAAAAACAATTCCGTGATTCGTCGTCTCCCACCCATCAGCCAATAGCATCCCATGCACTATCTCACGCAGGTGCAACCCTTTTACATGGTGCAACACTGTGAGTTACATGTTTAAATTTACGCTTTTTACATTTTTTACTGTTTTATTATTCTTAGGCTAGGAAATACTTTTTTTATCAATAAAATAATGAAACTACTGGAAATTTTAATATGAACTATCTCACGTAGGTGCTACCATTTTCGTTTTACGAAACGTCGATACCGGTATCGTTTTTTACACGGTGCAATACTG
Source organism: Halocaridina rubra (assembly GCA_037179515.1). Lineage (NCBI taxonomy): Eukaryota > Metazoa > Arthropoda > Malacostraca > Decapoda > Atyidae > Halocaridina > Halocaridina rubra. Next base: position 19,941 of record JAXCGZ010008528.1, read on the forward strand.
TGAGTTACATGTTTAAATTTAAGTTTTTTACTATTTTATTATTCTTAGGCTAGGAAATACATTTTTTATCTATAAAATAATGAAAATACTGGAAATATTAATATGTACTATCTCACGTAGGTGCGACCCTTTGCATTTTCCGAAACGCCGATATCGGTATCGTATTTTCTATGGTGCAGAGTAACATGTTTAAATTTATGTTTTTTACAATTTTTTACTGCTTTATTATTCTTAGGCTGGGAAATACTTTTTTTATCAATCAAAGTAATGAAAAAAAAAATCAATAAAACAATAAAAATACTGAAAATGTAAATATTTTAATATTCTCGCATATACCCCCCCAAAAAAACAAAAAAAAAACACCCTCACTAAAATAACCTCGATGCACTGAATTCGCAAAAGGTGAATCGCGATATAGCGAGGGATCACTGTACTGATATTTTTGTCACAAATTTCAAGTCTGAGCTTAAGTCAATACTAAGAAATGTAAATGCATGCAATTCTGATATTTTTGTCACAAATTTCAAGTCTGAGCTTAATTCAGTACTAAAAAATGTAGATGCAGGCATGCTTTTACCCAGTAATCTAAGATAGGAATCTACAGCTGGTGACCAAATTATGAATCAAGACTCAAACTAGTTAGTAGAAAATAATTAAATACTTAGTATAGTGGATGTGTCACCTAAATTCTCAGGGTTCCACAAGATACCAATTTTTGTGAAAATATGCAAGACTTAAAACAATGGTGTTTTAAAGTCAATTTATTATCAAAAGTAACCCTTTGAATCTTGAACAAATTACATAAGAAAGGGAACATAATAAAGAGGTTGGTATGAGAAGGATCAAGAGGTCTGGGTCTATTTATTATTATATTTGGTTTTATTACCAATTTACTTGATTTTCCACATCTAGGAACAGCTAGTGTCATGTTCCAAGATGAAACAACATCAAATTATGTAGTACAATCAGCATAGGCTACTCCAAAGCTATCTACATTTCATGAGTTTAAAGAATAAAAAGCACGGGGCCAAGAATACTACGATGGAGGACACCTTAAATTACATTATTGAATTCACTGTAATATCCATTTACCACCAAACTTTGAGTGCCGTTACTTAAAAAATTGAACAATCATACTATGAAAAGGTCAACCAACACCCACGTTTCCTAATTTAAAAATGAGAGTCTCTTCATTAGGACGATAAAAGGCAAGACAAGTCCAACAATTTGTCCCTCCAGACCAAAGCTCAATGCATTTTGCATATCTGCAGATATTGTTTGAGACACAAGTGCCCAGATATCTACAAAAACAAAACTGCATATTTGGAAAAAATCCAGCACAGTCTGTTTAATTGTTGAGGTATAAACAGCCACTGGAAAACTGTCGCTAAAAGAGGAGTTACCGTACTTGGGATATATTCAGTGGGTGAAGCACTTTTAACAAAACCTTTTAGGAGAGCAGTTACATAATTAATCCTCCAAAAAGAGTAAAAACATCCAGACTTGATTTGTTTTCGATATATCACAAACAATTTTGGTGTCAACAGATCTGTACTTTTTAAACAAACACAAAAAATCTATCAGGATCAGTACCACCATTAGCATCCACATCATGAGAGAGACATTTCACCTCACGAGATCAATATGTCAATTTAGCTTTAGGATAACAAGTATAAGGCATATAAATTTACAGATCACTCTGCTTGCTGTTAAATACCTCAGCTAAAATGACTCCCTTCTCCATTGGGCAGCGAGTAAGGAGCTCATTAGATTAAGTAATTATGGCATAGACATAATTCCAATTAGAGAATTTTTCAGAGTGCATCACCACTTGTGTTGCTGATGTACACTAAAATGTGTTTCTCTGAAAGTATCATTATATTCTTTTGCAGCTGCAGCATAAACAAAATGCATCACAGTTATTAGTCAAGTGTAATTTCTTCAAGTTAAACCTGACCAGTTCTGACGATAAAAATTAAATGCTGCTTGTTTCTCCTCATAGGCACATCTACAGTCATTATAAAATCATGTTTTATCTTCCATATAAAGATTCAGTGTTCTTGATGGAACCTTTCTCTCAATGATGTCAACCTCAAAGCTGTGTTTAAAGATCATATTATCCAGATTATAAGAGTCCAGCCTATTAAGAATATTAAGATCAAACAAGATACCATTCCAATCTGGCCGTAACTTGAGGAACGTTTTACGAGAAAATTACACATTTGGGATATCTTGAATAAATTCTAAAGAGGCAGAAAGAAAACAGTGATGTGATGACCCAAAGGGAGAACCAACTTAAGCATTGATGGTAGCAGGAGAAACAGTCAAATGATGGTTAAGAGACCTGTGAGTGGCTTTCATAATCAATTTCTCGCATTAAGACACTGCTGCAAACTCTCTTATTTACTGAATATTCTTCCAAGAGGAACATACGCAATTTACCCTCACGATACTTTATAAATTGTGCCAGCATTTACTCTTGATCTTTCATTAATGGAACATTACTTGTAGTAAAGATATATTAATTGAAGTGGCTTTTCATTGAGAAAACCTTAAATATCTAGAAACATGGATTGCAGGTAATATTTTTCTTTTTTGCAATTAGGTCACAGTAGGTATGTGAATGGAAACATTGCATTTCCTCTTTTACGGGGAGATTAATTTTCAGTCAATATTTGGAACCATTACAGTTTTATTTACAGTGACCCTTCTGCACTAAAAATGCAGATAGGTTATACAGAACTACATGGGGATGCCAAAAGTAGACAGTCAATACCAACATTAACACTAAAAAACCTAAAAAGGCCACAGCTCACATATGACCGGCATCCAATCAACCTGCATTCTATCAGGAAACTAATTACTTTCGTGAGTCTCACTGTAATGAGTCTTAGCATGTGGACACCCCCAATAAAGACTGCATGGGTTTCATGGCTTGTCTCTTGCATCAGCAGTTCTGCGGAAAGAACAACATTTTCAGGGAGGATAAGATGGCCAGGCCTATGCTCCCCGAATCTTTCCTCATCGTCGGATTTATGGCACAAAGGGAATAAAAGTGAGGTATTCTTCCTTCCTCCAACACCTCCTCGAGAATACATACGACCAATAAAAGGTTGGCTCTGCATTTTATGTCCTTCGAGAAGCAGCTCCAAAACGAAGAAAAATCATCTTACCTGGTATACACGGTTTCCGTTCTTTCCAATCTCTCTGCGCCGGCATGGCAACGTGAACTCGATTCAATATGGCATCTGCTTTCTTCGTGCGCATTTTGGCATCTACTCGATGGGCCAGCAACATGTCACAAGCCTGTAAAATAATGACACTAGGATAACTCTTCCAATACCATACCTTCACTATCTCTAGATGTCAAAACCTCTCTTAGACAAGTATCACTCTTCAATCCTTTATTTCCTTCATAACCAACCACTTGCTGTATCATCCAAAATATCTGTTGAATAATTAAATCACTCATACAAAGTACAGTGATCCTTCGCTCTATCGCGTTTCTTGCCTCGCGAATTCACTGTACTGCGATTTTTTTGGCCATTTTTTTTTTGGGGGGTATATGTATAAATATTAAAATATAAAAAAAAAAAAAAATTCAGTATTTTCATTTTTTTATTGAAAAAATTTCATTATTTAATTAATAAAAAAAATTTATTTCCCAGCCTACGAATAATAAAACAGTAAAAAATAGTAAGAAATATAAATTTAGATATATAACTCACAGTATTGCATCATGTGAAATACTGTCCAATAGCGTACAATGTATTGGGGTCGCACCTACATGAGCTAGCATATATATTAAAATTTCCAGTAGTTTCATGATTTTATTGATAAATTGGCAAATGTTAGGTGGGGACAGGATTTTAGTAGGTCATATGAGGAGAATAAAAAGAAGTTTTGGAAAGAAGTGAAGAGAGCAAGGAAGGGTGGATCGAGGATGGAAGAGACAGTGAAAGATGTGAATGGACAGATGTTAAGAGGGAACGATGCAAGGAAAAGATGGGCAGAATATTTTGAGTGCTTGCTGAATGTTGAGGAAGATAGAGAGGCAGTTATAGTGACAGTGGGAGGGGTTCAAGGGCCAGTAATGGGAGATGAAAATGAGAGAGAGATTACGAGAGGAGGTGAAAAGGGCATTGTATGAAGCGAAAGCAGGTAAAGCACCTGGAATGGATGGTGTGAGAGCGGAGATGTTGAAAGAAGGGGGGGTGACTGCATTGGAATGGTTAGTGAGAGTGTTTAATATATGCTTTATGTTGTCATTGGTGCCAGTGGATTGGGTGATTGCCTGTATAGTGCCCCTATACAAAGGTAAGGGAGATATGTATGAATGCAGTAATTTTAGGGGTATAAGTTTGTTGAGTGTGGTAGGAAAAGTGTATGGTAGGATACTGGTTAATAGGATTAGGGATAAGACAGAATATGTGATCGCGGAAGTGCAGAGTGGTTTTAGGAGAGGTAGAGGTTGTATAGATCAGATTTTTATAGTTAGGCAGTTATGTGAGAAATATTTAGCAAAAGGTAAGGATGTGTATTTTGCATTTTTGGATCTGGAGAAAGCATATGATAGAGTTGATAGAGAGGCTATGTGGAATGCTTTGAGATTATATGGAATCAATGGTAAATTGTTGCATGCAGTGAAGAGTTTGTATGAGGGTAGTAGAGCTTGTGTTAGGGTAGGGAATGAAGTGAGTGAGTGGTTTCCAGTGAGTGTGGGACTGAGACAGGGATGTGTGATGTCACCATGGCTGTTCAATTTGTATATTGATGGAGTTGTAAGAGAGGTGAATGAGCGAGTGCGTGGTCGAGGTTTGAGAATGGTAGATGGGGATGATAACGAGTGGGAGCTGAATCAGTTGCTGTTTGCAGATGATACTGTGGTGGTGGCAGATTCAGAGGAAAAGCTGTGTCAGTTAGTGTCAGAATTTGGAATGGTGTGTGAGAGAAGGAAGCTACGAGTGAATGTGGGAAAGAGTAAGGTTATGAGGTGTACAAGAAATGAGGATGGCGCTGGATTGAATGTTACGTTGAATGGAGAGACACTTGAGGAGGTTAATCAGTTTAAGTATTTAGGCTCGGTTATAGCTGCAAATGGTGGAGTGGAAGCAGATGAGTGTCACAGAGTGAATGAAGGATGTAAAGTGTTGGGTGCATTGAAAGGAGTGATGAAGAATAGAGGGTTGGAAATGAATGTTAAGAAAGTTTTGTATGAGAAAGTGGTTGTGCCAACTGTGATGTATGGATCAGAGTTATGGGGTATGAAAGTAAGTGAGACGGAAACTAAATGTGTTTGAGATGAAATGCATGAGGAGTATGATTGGTGTATCTCGATTGGATAGGGTTAGGAATGAAGTGGTGAGAGCAAGAACGGGTGTTAGGAGAGAAATTGCAGCCAGAGTAGATATGAATGTTCTGAGATGGTTTGGCCATGTGGAAAGGATGGATGATGAAAGGCTGCTGAAAAAGGTGATGAATGCGAGAGTTGATGGGAGAAATGCTAGAGGGAGACCTAGGTTTGGATGGATGGAGGGAGTAAGGAGAGCCCTGAATGATAGGAGGATGGATGTGAGGGAAGCAAGCGAGCGTGCCAGGAATAGGAATGAGTGGCGAGCGATTGTGACGCGGCTCTGATGGGCATCTGCTGTTACCATGGGGCTGCATCTTACAGAGATAGCCCTGTGGTAGGGGCAGTAGGAGGAGCTGGCAGTTGTGAAGCGACACAGGTTGTGGAAGAGCCGGGAGGATGGGCTGTGGCACTCCAGCAGTGCCATCTGAACGGTCGCTAGCTCCCTCGTCATTGCCCATAGAGCAAAGTAATACCCCTATTTGTTTTCCTTTCTTGATGTCGGCTACCCCCCAATTAAAGGGGGAAACAGCCAAGGTATATGTATGTATTGATAAAAAAAACGTATTTCTTAGCCTAAGAATAATAAAACGGTAAAAAATAGTAAAAAACATAAATACTAACAGTATTGCACCATGAAAAATACAATACCGGTATCAGCGTTTCGGAAAACGAAAAGGGTCGAACCTACGTGAGATAGTACTGTACATATTGAAATTTTCATTATTTTATTGATAAAACAAGTATTTCCTAACCTAAGGGTAATAAAACAGTAAAAAATAGTAAAAACCATAAATTTAGATTTATAACTCAAAGTAATGCATCATGTGAAATACTGTCCGATAGTGTACATTGTATTGGGGTTGCACCTACGTGAGCTAGATATATATTAAAATTTCCAGTAGTTTCATGATATTATTGATAAAAAAACTTACTTCTTAGCCTAAGAATAATAAAACAGCAAAAAATAGTAAAAAACTTAAATACTAACAGTATTGCACCATGTAAAATACGATACCGGTATCAGTGTTTCGGATAAAGGCTTGCACCTATGTGAGATAGTTCATGGAATGCTATTGGCTGAAAGAGTGAAAGATCTGTATCATGAGGTCTGATTGGCTTTTTCATTGAAGTTTGGTTCTCCCACCATCTTCCATTGTCTCGCCTCACTCGTTCAGTCTAACTCACGTGTGTGCTGTTCACGTTGTGCTTGTGATTTATTTTCTTCACTTTTTCAACCTCTGCAATGCCTCCCAAGCATCCTTCATCTTCTAAGGCTTCTGGTAGTGAGCCTAAGCGGCGGCAAAGGAAGATGTTAACCATAACAGAGAAGGTGAAACTCTTAGATATGTCAGCCGCTATTTTGGCCTCAATGAATAACAGCCGTAAAGCTGTTATTGGCTGCGGAATAATTTCCTCTGGCGTCTACAAATTCATTACCACCTCATTCACGGTAGGTTTACCTATCACGTACATATAAATTTACTTTGCATGTTGTTATTTATAAAGTAAAGGGTGGTTTTTTAACAGTGCAGGATGGGTTTATACAGTAAACGTAAAAACAATTGAAAAATACCTATGTACATGTGTCATATAAATTTACGCTTGCATGCTGTTATTTATGAAGTGAAAGGTGGTTTGTTAACAGTACAGGGAGGGTTTATACAGCTTATACAGTGTAAACGTAAAAATAAATTAAAATATCTATGTACATATAGGGTGATCCTACTCCGCGAAATTCCTGTCTTGCGCCGGGTCCCAGAACCGAACCTTCGCGATAATCGAAGGAACACTGTACTTAAGACAACTTGTTCCATTGTTGCCATCAAACAACTTGTTACAAATCAACTTTCAATGCTCTCTCAATGAATAAATATCTTATTTCACACATTTTTCAAAATACACTTCATTTCTCGATTTACAGCTTTTCCTTTCAACAACATTCTTCTAAAACTCAAATCTAAATAATACTTTTACATTAAACACCCATTTCTTCAATCCTATCTATCTAAATAGGTAAGGGGAATGTAAGAGGTAAAGAAGACACCCATTCTCTAGAAGACCCTCTAATCCCATCCTCATATCATAGCACTTTAAGGAAGAAAAAGGGACAATACACTCCCCTTAAGCTACATTGCTTGGGTCACACAGTATGTAAGCAGGACACAATTAATCTATCGTGGGGCCTGACAGCCAATGCTGGTTGACTCCATATTTGTAATCCTTCACACATATCTCTCCTCTAAAAAACTGTGCAGTCTCTAATTATCAAGAAAGCAGGATATAAACACACTATACACATCCACCAATCCCAACTACAGAAAAAGTTACAGATATATGAAGAATGAGAATCTGACATATGCTAACCTGCTTCTTAACAGCCATTACACCTTCTTGCGTCAGGGTAGACATTTCCAATACTGGGACATTGTCCTTTTCAATTGCCGTTATCATTGCTCGCTTTTCAGGATACTGCTCTTCGAGTTTCTCCAAATTCATGACATCTATCTTGTTGCAAGCTACGAGCAAAGGCTGCAAAGTAGAAAAATTATGTCAATAAGTGTATATCTTTACTTAGCTTTAAAGGTCATTACCTGCACAAGGGAATGTACATATGGTGATCGATCTTTATCTCCCGGCAGGAGACAGGGTCCAAAACCCTTAGCAGATGCCTGAAACCAAGAAATGTACAGAATGCCATATGTTTTTTCCTATACAGTATATACGTTTCTATTACAATGCTAAACTTATAAAGTACGCACCAAATGAGAGTAACAACATTTCTTAATTATAAGATAATGGATTTATAACAATACATTGCTGCAAAATTACTTATTTCTGAAATTTTCCATTACATAGTTTCGAAATGAGGATAACTTAATCTGTGCATAAGTGAGGACCACTGTATTCTATTTTCTTTTTTTTTTTTTTTACAAAATATCCTACTAAAGGCAAGGTGACCAAAAATAAGCAAAAATAAGAGAGGCAATAGGGGTTCATCACACTCTAGTCATCCACATCTCTTTCATCAGTAATTCTAAGATACCCATTTTACGTCAGGGTTCCGTTCCTGACAGCTGACTTTAACTTGGATTTTAACATAAGTCAGAAAAGATATATATTCCAACCTGGTTCCTCACCACTGTAAAAAATAAATACTCTAAAACATAGAAAAATAATCTACGTTTTTAATCCAAGACATAAAAATAGTAAAACTAAACTTGGCAGCATTGCTTACCTTTACTTGTGTAATCTAAAACATCCATCCATCCATATATCAAAGCCATATTCCCCCTTATAAGGAGGGTGACTGTGTCAAAGACAATACTTTGACTTTTTGTGGGAATTAAATACACTACAGTACAGTACAATATTGCTTACCTTTGCTCGTGTGGTTGGCTTCCACACTGGAAGGAGTGTTCAAAGGGAGGGAGAGACAGGCTTATAGGGAGGAGAAACTGGAGAGGCAGGTGCTGAGTAGACTGGGGTGGGTGAGGCTGGAGAGGCAAAAGAACATGCAGCAGATGCTAGAGATACTGGGACAGGTGAGTCTATAGAGGAGGTAGAGGGTACAGGACCTGTTGGTGGGGGGCTCTGCCTTCACGAAGTATTTGTCAAGACAAGCCTGGAAGGATGCCCTCTTCTTCTCCTACCAAATTGCCTTGTAACACTGCAGGGCATCAGGGATCACTCTGGCAACCTTAGTATACCTGGCAGTGTTGGGGTCCTGAGCCTTGAGCCTTGCCAACGCTTCCTCTAACAGGGCAAACTTTTTTTCCAATTCCCTGGGTGTGAATCTCTTGGGCTCTGGGCTTGGTATTTCTTCATCCTCTTAAACCATCTGCTTCTCCAGTTGAATGAGGTCCTTGGCAAATAACTCCTCTCCATGAGATTCCAAAATTCTTTTACATCATCAGCCTCTATCTCCAACTTGAGCTTCTTTCTCAGGGTAACTACAATTTTGGTGACAGCCTCAACTGTCTCCGCGAAGCCACGGAAGTCATTGACAATCAGGGGGCATCGTTTCTTCCATACCCCATTCTCATGTTCATCCGCTTAACTTCCTCCCAAGCATCAGCAATATTCTTAACATCCTGTAGAATATTGAACAACTTCCAGAAGTCCTTTAGAGTCAAGTTCTTGTGCTTTTCAATTACTCTGAGAGCCATAACAATTGTCCTTCAGAGGTATTAGACTTTGAAAGAGGCAAAGACCACCTGATCCATTAGCTGTTACAATGGGGTGGTATTAGGTTGAAGGTAAACCACTTACATTATGAGGAAAGTCATCAAAATGGGGAGGGTGACCAGGGGCATTGTCCAGCACTAGCAACACCTTAAAGGGCAGACCCTTGGAGGCACAGTACTGCTCAACTTCAGGCACAAAATGCTTGCTGAACCAACCCTCAGATATCTAAAGGGTTATCCAGGCCTTTTTATTCGACTTCCAGATGACTGGCAATTAACCCTTCCAAATGCAATTGGATTTTCTGCCAAGTAAACCAACAAGGGCTTCAGCTTTCAGGCTCCAGCAGCATTAGCCCCCAAAAGTAAAGTCAGTCTCTCCTTGCTGACTTTATGGCCTATTGCTGTCTTCTCCTCCTTGGCGATGTAGGTACGACTGGGAATATGCTTCCAAAATAAGCCAGACTCATCCACATTAAATACTTGTAAGGTACAGTAACCTCCCCTCCAAATTATTTTTATTAACACACTGGAAAACCCTTTAGCGGCTTTCTCATCACCACTGGCAGCTTCACCTTGCACCCTTAGGTTATGCCCATTAGCCAGACTCTGAAATTATTAAAACAACCCCTACTGGCCACAAACTCTTCACTTTCACTCCCTTCCCCCTTTTCTCTTTTCAAGGTTTAGAACAATATTTTAGCCTTTTCTTGTATCATCAAGAGGGTCAATGGGATACACCATCGATGCTGGTCATCAAGCCAAAACACTGGCAATCTATCCATCTCGATCACAATGTGACTACGCAGCTTAGTAATCAAAGTGGACATCATATGAGTAGAACCTTTCACATGTTCATGGACACGATCTTTATATTTAATGATTGTTGCCATGGTTATACAGGCTAATCCGAGTGCACAGCCAATCTTCGTAGTATTGTAGTGTCACCTTTTTCAAAGCATTTTACTATTTAAACTTTAATTTCTATGGAGATGGCTTTCCTTTTCTTCATAGCACTGCCATCAGAACTATGACCACTACTCTTGGGAGACACAGTAATGTCGGTAATGAGCAATTACGAGCGAAACTAACGAGAGAGCAGATGAAGACAAGGAACAATAAGGTTGGCGAGAGTAAACTGAGCAGTGGTTCTTCTTCCTCTTCTAATGTCACGTGATGCCGTATTCTTTCACGACACTCAAGTTATTTCGCATAAAATTATATTTACGGCTGTTTGGTATTTCTTTAAATGCAATATAATTCTTCAATATAACCAAATACATAAACAAATAAATAAAAAAAGCCATTATTGCAATATAAACAAATACAACTTGTGCTGCTAGCTGTATATTCATCCACCACCATCACAAACGGTTCGGCATGTGCTGTTTGAATTTATTGCACCATCTAGGTAGGTCGAAAAATTTATATTTTTATAATTTATTTATCTATTGGCCTCCAACATAATGGCAGAATAACATACACCCAGTTCTTGGAATAACGCGAAGATAGGTTCTCAGAAGTGAAGTATAATGTAAAAATCGCGTAATGTAACGAGTCATTTTCCAAAAAAAACAATGATAAAGGGCATAGATACGTTTCACTTGAACAACTGAATCAGATGAGCTCACCACAACACCTCGTACCACTCTCCAACCCTAGCTTCCATCCCTAGTGACGAAGTTATCATACAGGAACGCTGATTACCTAAGTCAAATTGATGTAAACTGCAACACAACGAAAGGATATCAAAACATCGTCATTTATGATATTATTTTACTATGAATACTTACATAAAAGGGCAATTTTTTGCTGTTTATAGTTTAGATAGAGCCCTTTCCTTTTATACCTGGCACTAATACTTGCTTCCATCCCTAGTGACAAAGTTATCGTACAGAAACGCTGATTACCCAAGCCAAATTGATGTAAAATGCAACACAGCGAAAGGATATCAAAACATCGTCATTTATGATATTATTTTACTACGAATACACTCAGCTCGCTCTTTACGTGTGCTTAAAATACACAAAATTGGAATAAGGCCCCCATAAAATAATAGTAAAAAAATGCAAAATACACGAATAATGCCCGCGCAATAAATTAGACCAAGAAATTTTCATATTAGTAAATAAACAACTGCCTCGGAGGCACCTTCCCACCTTGCTGCCAAGTGCATATGTTTACATGGGAATTAAGGGGACTCCCTGGGTTGGGAGGGGGAGGGGGTGAAAAGGACGATTTTCTGGCAACTTTAACGTGTGCTGGTGCCAGGTGTAAAAGGAAAGGGTTCTATCTAAACTATAAACAGCAAAAAAATTGCCCTTTTATGTAAGTACTCATAGTAAAATAATGTCAAAAATGACGATATTTTGATATCCTTTCGTTGTGTTGCATTTTACATCAGCTTGACTTAGATAATCAGTGTTTCTGTACGATAACTTCGTCACTAGGGATGGAAGCAAGTGGTTGGAAGTGTGGTATGAGGTGTTGCCATTTCTGGCAATTTTAACGTGTGCTGG